>CM040246.1:151573375-151773375 GCA_022545495.1 Chrysanthemum lavandulifolium
GTAAATTGCAGAATTTACCCACTTAGAATTGGACTCAGAACCCAGAACTAATTGCATCAAAAAGTTGACTCGAATACCTTTAAAAATATAGGTGGCTCGAATCCTACAGACTTACAGTTCATTAGATGTGATCCTTCAAAGAAAGCACAATTTTCTGCACTACTTGCTGTTTCGTTTTTACACTTGACTAAAACGACGAAAACTCGACTTCCAAGACTCGATTCAACATGAAACTTTCCATAAATCATTAACATAATATAACACATCATTTTCATAGACATTTGTGATTTAAACGACCTTTTATCATATACTTTACAAAGCTACGGGTGTTTTGCCAAACACCTTTTTTTGACCCATTCTCATACACTATAACATATACTATAACAAATAACTTTGACAAACTTTTACTTCGAAGATAATGAAATACTTTGACACTTCAAATGACATTACAAACCATTTTACGACACTTCAGGGGTACATCCTTGTTTGAGCTTAGTATATACTAAGCTCCTAGGTACATTCCAATACAATTCTATGTCACAATTCTCAATTTCCGGTCATTTTTCAAATTTATATTTCATTAACGATATATTTCTTATTAAATAAACGCTATCGCACGATCATTTATTTTGAACAATTGATCCGAAACTTCCAAAATTTATTCCGATATATTTTATACTCATATTAAGATTATAAAATAATATTATTACTTTACCGATGTTTTCAATTTATTTTGTATATAAATTGTTATGTATAAAATTTACGACGGTTTTCGTAAATACTACACGATAAATATTTATTCACTCAATACTTGAGAAATGTATTTTATAATTTTATGACTTCAATACAATCTATTTTATTCATTAAAATTTATTTTTAGCTAACGCTACCATAAAAGCTCAAATATATACACAAGTTACTAACTATCCTTAAGTAACTACACTTTACTTATACATGTAAATACTTAACAATAATAAAATGCATCTAGTCTTTTTTTTATATATGCGACACAAAGGGTGACTCACATACATTATGTGTACAAATATCTACTTATATTATACTTATATTCATTTTCACTTACAAATTCACACACAACATTATCTCAAGGTGTACAAGATTTTTCCTCTCTTCCTCTTTGCATATGAACCGGCCATGGTGAGCCAAGACAAGGAGATCATATTTTTTTTCAAGTCAAGTTAAATTCACAACTATAGCATACTCTTAATCAAGGTTTTGGAATAAAAACCTAGGGTATTTAGGATAAACCTTTGTTCATTTAATCTCATCAAGTAACTAGTAAGCATTTCATGGTCCTTTTCATATTTCATGTTCATATTATGTTCATTTCATCATGCTTGAGAAAAACATGCAAGTCATATGATGTCTATACCACTTTTTATTGTTTTTAAGTGTTATATATATTCATCATCCTATAATTACTCCTTGAAACATATCACTTTTGGTGATGTCTAGGAACCCATGACACCCTAAAAAGGTGTATGGTAGGATTAGAATAGCTTCGGGGTTGGTTAGAATAGGTTTTGCGCCAGAAAAACTCATTTCGACAACTTTATTTAAAGGTCGATCATATTTTGAATTCGGAATTCTCGATGAGGTAAAAATTTTGGGCTAGATATTTGGAAAATATACTTTAAAAGCAAAACGTGGCGCTTGAGCGGGTTAAAAGCGGAGTTATAACGAAGAAGATATGATATTTTCAAGTTAGACGAGCGAAAACTATTTGTTTGAGAAATTCAAGCATGTATTCTCAACTTTTACGAGTCAAAATGGGTCTTAAGCGTTATAAAATGTGTTGACTTATCAAAATATATTAGTATACTTTAATACTGAAGCTAAGGACATATAAAACGTAGAAAACGGACTTGTAACGATTAAATTACGCGATTAAATAAAGTTGCCGTAACTATATTATATAAGCAAAACTAATATATTTCTATTAGAAAACATTACGGCCATGAATGACCATGTTGAGGTCGTTTTAACATTGATGAGGTACTTTTATGAAACGATGTCTTCTAGTAAAAATAATTTTGCCTAGCCTATTTTCCAAAATGTTCAACCGTTAAAAGCGGAGTTGTAACGAATAAAATATGGACACTCAAACTTTGCCGAAAGTTACCTTAAACAATATTTTGGACACAAGTACCATACTTTACCTATATTTTTCTCCATGATCGAGACCTCTATAATGAAAACTTAAATGCTAAAACTTTGAGATAATGATACAAGCTTCCCAAAACCGTTGAGTTTGTTTCCTAACACTCGATGTGCACCATTTTACGACTAGCTTTTCAAGGACGTTTAGTCACTTTCATGAAATTGTCAAATGACATTATTTTACGACGAAAAGTTATAGTTTCATAATAAATCACTAAATGACTATCGTAGGATATCGTTTCAACGTAAATACTTGTAAAGTAATTTATAAATTGTCAAGACTTTATAAGATTACTTTTCGACGATAAACTTTATTTTCAAAAGTGTACAAGTGGTATGGATATCATATGAGTTTGCATGCACGACATTGTTTCATGACTTATATTAGATCATATCATTCATAATAGGTCGCGGTTAGAGTTGCGTCTCATTTCGTGCATCCACTTTGTCATCATAACTATTGCAACAAAGTGAGTTCGTGAGCCCCACTTTTACTCGTTTAATTGTTTTATAAACTCTTGGGAGATACATGCTCAACTTCATGCTTTTACTTTACACATATATGAACTTAAACTATATTGTTTGAACTATCATGAACTTGTTACCCTTTTGTTTCACTACTTATGCTAGTATGTAGATTGTGCCGAACTAAATTGATCACTATGTTATGAACGCTATTATTTGAATCACTTTCCTTGATTTTGAACCCTTCGACATGTATATTTGAACTCTTTTAAATTGATTCGGACCCTTTAACATATAAGTGAACACTTTGGACTTGATTTGAACTTTTGACATATAGTTGAACTCTTTTAACCATAAATGACCCTTTTGATATATTTTAAACTTGTTTGACGTGATTTTGAACGCTCGACTATCTTGAACCTTTTGATATTATTCGAGCTCTTTGACCGCTCGAACTTTTGAACTCGACTTAAATCTTTGAACTAAATTACGAACTTTTGAGCGGAAATCTTGAACTTAAATACAAACTTATGACTTGTTTGAACTTATTGAACCGTGCGTGTTATGACCTTGACCTAAAGTCTCCCTTGTTCGAGAACATCACTATAAAGTCTCGCCTTATTGGTGGAGCGTTCTCAATAATTCTCGCCTTATCGGTGGAGTGTGCAAAGTCTCGCCTTATTGGTGGAGCGTTCTCAATAATTCTCGCCTTATCGGTGGAGTGTGCAAAGTCTCGCCTTATTGGTGGAGCGTTCTCAATAATTCTCGCCTTATCGGTGGAGTGTGCAAAGTCTCGACTTATTGGTGGAGCGTTCTCAATAATTCTCGCCTAGGTGGTCGAGTGACAAAGGAGTCTCCCTTGTTGGAGCAGTACAAAGACTCCCATGTTCGGAGCATCCCTGAATTATTATATACGTGGTGCAATATTGTGAATTATTATGGTAACTTATACTCGACTACTAGACACACTATATTTTTGTGCAATGGGTTGTGAACACACGGGTTGCAAGTTTTGTATGGGCGGAACTTGGAACTGAGTGGATTCACAATTCCTTTGCTTTGTGAACTATTATGATAATGTGCACTTGACTATTAGACATATATATTTTGGCAGTGGGTTGTGAACACACAGGTTGCAAGTTTTGTATGGGCGGAACTTGGAACTGAGTGGATTTACAATGCCTTTGCTTTTGTGGACTATTCTATATGACCAAACTTTTCCTTTGCTGCATGTTCGCTCTTTAAAAAAAAGCTTTACTTGCTAACCAAACACTATGAACTCACTCAACCATTGTGTTGACACTTTTAGCATGTTTTATCTCGGTATCTAAGGCATTCACTTCGTGGCATGCATGTGACTTATCATAGAGTCGTGACGGACGACGTCTCACATATATTTTATGCACTTAACTATCGTTTGATTGTAACAAACTCATTTTGGTATATTGGAAATATTTTGGGACCTTTGTAAACTCGATTATTTTACTTAATCAACGATATTTTCAAAGCGACACTTTAGGTCGCTTCGATATAACTGTAACTTTGATGCTATGATAGTCATCCCCGTGAATTCAATTCACGCAAAATGTAATTTGGGGTGTGACATTCTAATCCAGCTTCTAATTTTAGGCCCTAATACCAAGACCTTACTTTTTTCATCACATAAGCACCTACAATACTGTTAAATAACTAAACCGTAAGCGAAAATGCTTAGTAAGTGAATAGGCAATAACATAAAAATATACATAATCCAAAATATATGCATCAAACACTTCAATTGCTAGTCCAAAAGACTTAACCACACTATTACTTTCATAAAAGCACTTTAACTACGTCTTGATCACACTATCATTTAGCATAGCACTTTAACCAACATATTTCTATAACAAACATAGACGTCACATACCTTAACTAGTTCCATGACTAGTCTAACCACGTCTTTAGCTAGTTATGCCAAACTTGCTTCATTCTAACCTTAATCGAAGAAAACCAACGCCTTTTTAACCCTTGACACCATCATTTACATAACACAACATATGATAGAGTCAGTATAACTTCATATTATAACTGATTTACTTACCTCAAATGCAAGCTAATAATACCAAGAACATCATCTTCGTTCTTTGCTTCCTAAGCCACAATCATCACCAACTATTCATTATCATATTAAAACAATACTATAATAATTAACATACCCTTTTATCATTCTTAATCATTATATAATATATCTTGATCATATGATAAACACCCCCTTACAATTACTAACTTTAACCATATAAAACTTATATTATAATTACTATAACTTCATTAATTAGCCTAAAACATCATTTAACCATTTCCTCCAAATTGGTTACATAAACCTTAATTCATAATTCACTAATTCAACTCAAATTAAACATCATACCTTATGAAGAACATAGTGAAGGACCTTATTATTTATATAGAACACATAATCATCATCAAATGATCACTGGGGTTCTTCTCTTGTTTTCCATCTTTTGAAACCCACATCACACACACAAACACACTAGACATAAATGGAGAAGTATGTAGAGAAGTCTGAAATTATAAGTACATAGCTTTTTTCATACTTAAGTTATTTCACCAATTGACAACTTTAGTTCCTAATAGGAAATCATTTCATGTTAAGTCTTAACAGGCTAAAACAATGTGGTTCTAGTGCTAAAACTATTTGATTTTTTTACAAATTTAAGATTTCGGCAACTTAGGCCCCTCATCTTTTCTCTAATACTTGGGTCACATAATGCTTTCTAAAACCATATACTAACCACTTTGACTAACACTTAACTTAAGTTTGACTATTTGGTTTGACTTTCAGTTTATCACAATTTGATTGACCAATCATATTTAGTTTCCTGACTCATAAAAGTCATAGTCAACTTAACACAATAGTACACTCATAATTAAATACCTATAAAACGGTTTTTAGGGTGTTACAAATCTACCCCCTTATTTAGATTTCGTCCCTAAAATCTTTTTGCCTAACGTTTGAGTGCATACATAAAACTTATTCATATATTAACCCCATTTTATCTTAAAGCATTCAAAAGTCATTCTTTTTATTGCAACAATCTAGTTGATTTTGCAATACTAGCTATACTATAACTTAGGAATTTGCCTTAACCACACTATTTCAAGCTCATTCTTATCACATTTCGACCCTTTCTAATGACTTTATTTCATTCAAGTTGTATTTTTCCATAGTCATTCGATCATTCTATCAACTTTTCCACTATAACACCATTGATAACTTCAAATAGTCCTGAATATTAAGTGTCAATTTCCCCCAATAATGCTCGTATTTTATATTATTTATATGGATTTACGCTTGTTTTCCTCTATATTTCACTTTCAGGTAAATTATGAGCATTAGAGCTAAAGAGACGTGGATTTGGAGATTTATTGAAGATATATCATAGTATGCTTATTTTGAAGCAGTTACGGCGTAACTCCTCTCTCACATTACGCCGTAACTAAGGCGTGGCTCAGAAAACCAACTCAACAGAAGATTACGGTGTAACTCTCCCAAAGATTACGGCGTAACCAACTAGGTCAAATGAGGCTCGCGCGCAGCAAGCTCTGTAGTAACTATTGCATCAATTACGGCGTAACCAAGATTTATTGAAGATACGGCGTAACCCCTTTCATAGTTATGCCGTAACCAGCATTTTTAGTGAAATTTACGAAGAATTGTATGTTACGGCGTAACTCTTATAAATAGTTACGCCGTAACCAGATCTGGCCTATAAATACCCTACGATTTCCAGCATTTCAAATCATCTCATTTCGCACACAACACAAAGTGAACGTGAGTAGAAGTCGAAGGCAGATCTAGAGGAGCATACGGAGCTATCTCAAAGGGAGAAATCACTCCGCTACGATAAGCATTAGCATTACGCCGTAGCCACACCCCTGTCATGTTTTGCTTAGTTACGGCGTAACTCCTTATGGGAGTTACTACGTAACCACCCTCTGTAACACTTCTTTCATTTTAAACACAATAACCTTGTATTAGTTTTCAAATAACTTTGTGGGTATGTTCCATGCCCTCACGAGACTACACTCGTCCACTTGGGACACCAAGTGGTTTAAAAGGCTTGTTGCATACGCTAAATACAACCGTGATTCCTACGGAAGTGAGTTAGATTTATTTTTCATTTTTCTTTTCTTTTTCTGAATTATGCTTGTCGATGAGTGTGATTTCGAGGATTGAAGTTTGCTCGTGGATGCTTATCTTGCGAAGCCTGACTCTTTTCGTGAGCCTTCTTTCTTTTTGGAGCAAATTTGGGAAGTTCTCGCTCTAATTCTACTTTTCTCTTCACCATTATTTAACGCTTAGTACAAAGGGACTTTGTAGAATTCAAGTGGGGGACGAGTAGAATTGTCTCTTGAACTTTCTTTCTCTCGTTTTTCTAGTTTATTTTGAAAAATTATGCCATTTTTAAAATTTTGACATGTTTTTCTTAACCTAACTAGATTAGACCTTAGCCAAGCACATTATAACCCTTGATATTATATGGTGAGATTAGCCTTATCCGTTTCCAAATTTTACCCCAAATCTACCAAATTACGAGTGTGCCGGTAGCTTGTAAACTTTAGAACTTGGCCTTTACATCATTTCGAGACCATAGACGAGGTATGTTGAGTTAGCTCGATGTATTTGGACTTTCAGTTTAAGAAGGCAGTATTATAGGATTATCACCCAAATAGCCTATCATTGTGTGTCTATCAATTCGTCACCTCGACTTCTCGACCCCCATGTTAAACCCTTTGTTGCACTCACCTTTAGTGCAAGATACCCCTAGATACACCCTTCTAAGCCATTCATTACATTTTGTTCACCCAACATATTGTTTCGATACACCATTACACCTTAGCCTACCCTGTAGTCTTTATTTGTAATTGGGAAGTCATTATTTGCCTAAGTTCAAGGTTCAAGTGGAAAGGTTTGGAAACCACGCTCTCGTCGACGACATATCCTTAAAGATCATCGAAGACCCCCTAAATTCTCATATTGTTCATCTCAAGTGGGGGGATGTTATTATTATGTTATGTAAAAAAATGATGTGATTTAAAAAAAAAAAAATATAGTTTTTGTTATTTAGTGATTGTTAAGTGCGATGTTATAAGCATTGTTGTTATGAGCTTAATATAGATTTACCATCGAGGAGGCCACCTCGGTCACATTTGAAGAATGAAGTTGGAAGTGTGCCCATCATGACGTCCTCTAATGGCACATCTATCTGATTATATCATGATCCGGTTTCTTAACTTCGAAACTTGAACTTTGGGCAGACGGTAAGTGGTGATGACCTAGTTATAGATTTAGACTATTTGCTTGATTTTATTTTACACCAATTTTATCCCATGTCTTATCCTACCCTTAGTCATGAAACGTGTCTAGGTGATGCAGCGAGCAATCTTTGGTGTCTTGGCCATGGATTTGGTCATGTATCATTGATTTTGTCCACTTCACGTGACATGTTAGTAATGACAAATCACCCTTAACCTTTGTCGTGTCTACCCATATTGCCTTGAAAATTGTTTTGTCCTTAACTTTAGTGGTGGAGATTTGTGTAACCGCCAAGCTTATGATAGAATACATGCTATGGTATGTGCAATGAGTGATCACGCGAAATTGACACTTATAATAGTTGAGAGATTTGAGTGTTTTGTTCCCGT
This sequence comes from Chrysanthemum lavandulifolium, assembly GCA_022545495.1. Lineage (NCBI taxonomy): Eukaryota > Viridiplantae > Streptophyta > Magnoliopsida > Asterales > Asteraceae > Chrysanthemum > Chrysanthemum lavandulifolium. The sequence goes on from CM040246.1 coordinate 151,581,722, forward strand.
TTAGTGAGGTGTTCGGCTTTGTTTATTCTAGCATAAGGGTTTGTAAACTTATATTTTCGGGTAATGGGAGATATCTTTTAGGAATCTATCTAATAAGGTCTACTTGAGGGCAAGTAGAGTTCAAGTGGAGGGATATTTGATAACATCAAATAGTCACGAATATTAAGTGTCAATTTCCCCATAATGCTCGTATTTTATACCATTTATATGAATTCGCTTGTTTTCCTCTATATTTCACTTCGGGTAAATTACGAGCATTGGAGCTAAAGAGGCGGATTTGGAGATTTATTGAAGATATATCATAGTATGCTCATTTTGAAGCGATTCGCGAACTCCTCTCTCGCATTCTGCGTAACTAAGGCGTGGCTCGAAAAACCGACTCAGCGAGAAGATTAAGGCGTAACTCTCCCAAAGATTACGGCGTAACCAACTAGGTCAAATGAGGCTCGGCGCGGCTGCAAGCTCCAGTAACTATTGCATCAATTAAGGCGTAACCAAGAGTTATTGAAGATACACGTAACCCTTTCATGGATTACGCCGTAACCAACATTTTAGTGCGATTCACGAAGAATTGTATGTTCTGGCGTAACTCTTATAATTAGTTATCTGTAACGGATCAACCTATAAATACCACGATTTCCAGATTTCAAATCATCCCATTTCGCACACAACACAAAGTGAGCGTGAGTAGAAGTCGAAGGCGATCTAGAGGAGCATAAGGAGCTATCTCGAGGAGAAATCACTCCCTACGATAAGCATTAGCATTTTATCTTTTCTTTACTTTCAATTCATGTATTTCGTAATGTTAAACATTGAATCGATTGTTTTAGTTAATATGATGCTAAGCACCTCTGGTCTTGGCCTAGTTATGATTCCTTAATTGTTTTGTTTGCATTTACATTGCTTCCGTATAATTATTTCTAAGTGTATGCATCATAGTTTGTTGGTAGCTACTCTTGTTTGGTAGTTTTGAATGGCGGTAGTGGCTAGTTACTTAGGATATATGACCAGTGACCCTAAGTAAGTAGGCGGGGCGGGAAGGGTAAGATATGACCAGCGGCGACCCTTTCTACTTGTGCGATTTGACCAATGATCACTACCGTTTGGATGAACTTAAGTAGGGGTGAGTGTTTAAGATGCTAAGCCTTGGCACTCACTATTATGAATCTAGCATGTAGCGGTGTAATGACTTGGCTTGGGGACTAAGAACAAGCTGGACTTATGACGGGTTACTGATTTCTCGGTGGGACTCTTTCTTGATAGGTTAGGGCGATGATGAGTGTGTAAATACTCATCATTTTTATATAATATAAAGCGCAAAATCATCGAAAACACTCGAAGCGCATCAAAATGATAAAAATATCACAAATCGGTGTTTTATATGTTTTAAATGCAAAATATCAAAATCGGATGAAAAGCGTATCAAATTTGCAAAATTGGCGGTTTAGTCCCCAGTATCAAAAGTTGTCAAAAAGCAGTCCTGGTAAATCAAAATAAAGAAAAATGTCATTTAAGGTCCATGGGATTCAAAGTTGTTAAAACAAACCTTTCAAAGTTTAAAATTTGCAAAATTACAACTTTGGTCCTTAACTTTGAAAATTGTCATATTTAGTCCTTGAAATTTAAGAAAATGGCAAATATGGTCCTTTAATTATTTGAGAATGACAAGTTTGGCCATTGGGTAATATTTGAGAAATCACGACATCGATCCTTGAAGTTTGGGAATTTACACTTTTGGTCCTTGTTATCTAAGCTTAAACAAACGGACCTTGTTTTAATATCAAGCCCAAACCCTTTACATATCCAAGCCCATAACCGGTCCAATATAAAACCAAACCGACCCCTAATAATACTACCGGTCAACGGATGGGTCGAACAAAGCAACCAGCGCCATTTCTTCTTCTTCCACCAATCCTGAAATCACTCCAACCCAATCCCTCCTCTCCATATCACCTTCTGTCCCTCCACATCAACACAAAACAAAAACCATTTAATGATCCTTCACCCTTTACTCTACCCTTAAGCGCGAATAAGCATTTCCTTAAAAACCAATGGAGGCCAAGATCGCATTTTTTCATCCAATGGTGGAGGTGAGTCTTTGGGATATATTCGAGAGAGAGGAAGACAACGGGAGTATAAAAGAAGCATGAGGAAGCAAGATAAGGCAGTAGTTAGTTTTGTAGTTTTTTCTTAATGTCGTTTTTATATTAATGTTTTAGCTTTAAGTCCAAATACTGTAATATCAGCTTTTATGTAGCATAATTCAGTTGACAAATCTTTGTAAGTCACTTTTAAGTATTAATCTCAAGTTTTCATCTAAGTTCTAAGTTTCATATTCTTGTTACAAAGTGTAGTATCAATTTCTTATGTATAAGCTCTAGTAGCTTATTTTCTAACTAAAACAATCTTATATAAGCTTATCATAGCCTTTGAAAGGTTACATTTAATTTTCAAGTCATTTTGTGAAATAGTCAGCAAGTCAACTTTGGGCTCAAAATGGACATGAAGATGAAAATGGGTGTTGCGATGGTGATAATGGGTTGGATTTAGTTAGTTTAGTGTAGTATTGGTTTTGATGTTAGCACTGCAACATCATTTGGATACATGGGTAAGTTCTCGGTTTCAATTTTTTAGTCCATTTGCATTTCATACTTGTTTGAGTGTCTGTGATCACCAACTGTTTAAAATTGTTTATATAGTTGTAATATGGTCATGATAGCTCGGTTTGATAATTAGTTCAAGTTTGATCACTAGTTAGCTTCATTTTTAGTTCATAATAGTCCATTAAGGTGTTTGGATAGCTTGTTTAAAGCTGCTTTAGAGGCTAGAATTTTGGATTATATCAATTGCTTCTTTGTTTGATATTGCCATATGCTTTCATTCTGTCTTTGCTTAGTGCATTTGAGCTCATAGTCAATATTGCTTTGTATCGTCCTTGTGCTCTCAACAGTTGGAATCGATGGTGAAGTTTTAGTATATAGGTTTAAATCGGTAAAACTAGCTTGTTTCGATCTCATCACATCTTGTTTCATCCATATCGACCTTCATTTGATCTTAAAACTCATTTTGGTCAAACTTCTTATCTGTTTTAAAAAGTCAAAAATACCAGGTCTGATCAGTTTTCTTCAAAACTCGCAACAACTGCACAGGTTTTATTTTAGACAGTTAGAGTCTCATCTTTGGTCTACTTGCAGTATTCTAGGTGGTCTTCAAGACCCTTCATCTGTTTTGCATTTAAGCTTGTCTGATAAGCTCATAGATTAGCTCAAACAGTAGGGGTCAATTCACTTTTCTTTTGCATCGATGATGCATGTCATGGCTTAGCTAGTTTTGTTTGATCTCTAGCTTCTTCATTAAAGGTCCTTCTTAGCTGTAACTTTGGGTAAATGATCTCTGGTTGGTGGGCTTTAGAACCACATTTCTAGTTTCTGTTTAGCTTCTTGGTTAGCGGTTGCAAGTGCTTAAAGTGGGGACTGAGCATTGTTTTGCTTATATTGGCGGTTAGCTAATCCTTGGTTAGATGCTCATTAGGTGTTAGGATTAGATGTGAGCAGTTGCCTTAGAGTAGTTTCACTATACTTTAGCTTATATAATCGGTTGGTGCCTTGTCTTGCTTATTAGCTTATATTAAAGTCTTATTTCCTTTTAGATTACACTCTGACCCTTGTTTCTTCCATATAAGCTCTTGTTTTATATTTTTATAACTTTAGGATATCATTTTAGATTTTCCTGAAATTTTCATAATTTTTAGAACCTTTGTTTAGTATTTTTCTTATTTAAATTAGGTTTTAATCATTTTAATTAGCTTTTATTGCAATTAATTGAGAAAAGTTCCAAAAATAATTTTTCAATTTTCCTAAGTTTAGATAAATATAAAAAGCCTAAAAAGTATTTTCCATATTTTTCTTAGTTAAATTTTATTTTAAGTAATTTAATTAGTTTTAAATAGTAATTAATTAGTAATAAATATATAAAAAGTCTAAAAAATATATTTTTAGTTTTAAAATTAGTTTTATCATATTTTAGATTTTTCTAAGTCTTAATTTTATTTTTCTAGTCTTATTTCATATTTTCTTTTATTTTAGAGTATTATTAAATAGTTTAAATTAGTTTTAATTAATAATAATTACATAAATAGTTTTAAAAATAATTTTTCTTTTCTAATAATTTTCTAGTATATTTAGGATTGTAAAATGTATTTTCTATATCAGTAGGTATTTTCCTTCTTTATTTTCACGTTTTATTTAAATGCGTTCGTAGTTTTTATTTAAGCGTCGTTTTAGGTTTTAAACGTTCATCACTTGAAATATAGTGATAGCGTTTATTTAATATCTTTATCTTTTTAATTTTCTTAATTTGTATTTAAGTCGCTTTAATTTATAAACTTTTCGGTAGTGTAATATTGATCAAAACTTTACGGATCACTATCCTTGGTGATCATTCTATCCTCCGAGTTTGTTTGACACACCATTGAGTCTCAGGTGGGACTAAACGACCGAGAATTCATTGTATTCTCGACCAAATAATGTCCTAGCGACTTTAACCCCAAATGATGTCCTAGCGACTTTGACCCCAAGTAATTGGAAGTAATTAGACGTAAACATTACTAATTAGGATGAATAACTAGGTTAGCACCCCTCTCCTCTATTGATCACAACCTTTATCTTTATTTGCTTTAGCAGTTAATTATATCAAAATCATATTAAAATCAGTGACACCTAAACTTAGTTTAAATCCGCACACATAAATCATGGGACGACCTCGGTTTTACCGAATACTACATTACACACGACCAGGTACACTGCCCGTTAGTGCATTAGGGTAGACCATAGGTATAACGAGAAATTATAAATATTAAAACGCAGTCGCATCAACCATGCTCTTACTCATTTCTTTTCTAATTTTTCAATCAATGATTATATGTTACTTGGAAAAATCACTATTCTAACTTTATATAAGTCAAACTTTGACTAACATTTCTACATTTCTCACAAGAGCGCTAATGCCAATTAACGTCTATCACGATAACTTCTTATGTCTTATTCAATGTCATGAGACATTCTATAATCTCAACTCACTTTCTCTTCTCATTAACCTTCACTCTATGCACCTATATCGTAGGTTTCGCATTTTCATCTCAAACTTAAAGTCGCCGTCTAATTCATTTCACACTTATCTTATTTCTTTACAAGGCTTAACTTGTTTTAAACTTTCATTTTCTATTCTCTAGTTGTACTCATGCCACATCGGCAACATATAAGCCCACTCATTTACAATTATTTATTTACATAAAGAAGCATCACAATTTATGTAAGTAAGATAAACTTATGGTTCGGCGACTTACAATTTCTTTATTTAAATAAAAATGCGTCCCAATCCATTTAAAGAAGGAGATTATAAATCTCCATGCTTATAAATTTCCAACATAACACTCAAACTCCTATTACCCTTCTACCTATTATTACTCTGCATTCATTGACTAAAAGTCAAAGCTTTTCACTTTCCACTTTTTTAGCCTTAGATCCATTTTACCATAAAATTTCCCCGAAGGGACTAATACACATGCCAAAGAAGTAGGCAATCTTTGCCGGTGAAGGCAATTTAATTCATCCTGAAGGATCAACTTTCACTCGGGGCTATAATGCATTAGCACATCTCATAAGATTTACTGTAATGCATCCCGTAATATTTACTATAATGCATCCCTCTAGAGAATTTCTTTAACAACTATAACGCTTTCCCAAGTCATTTATAACAACATAATGGATCCAATCTATTAACTCTTTAACCATTTTACACATTCATGTACTTTTATCATAAAGTACTTCTACCATTTCAATTCTTATTGCCTTAAGCAATTTTAGCACACACAAACCATTACGTCCATTTTAATTTAAGACAAGATCTATGTGATACTTGTCGATTTTCTAATTCAACATTTTCCATGTGCTCACATGGTACTTTTACATTTACCCGCCAACCCCAAGTTGACCATATCTTCACTTTATACTATTACATTATCTTAGTCTACTCGACTATTCCGCATATAAACTTTACATATGTTTATTCAATAACATACTCATTTACCTCATTTTATTCATATTTTACAATTCATCTGGCGCATTTTATATCACTTAAGATTTTTATCGCAACCTTTCTTATGCATCACTACTATTTATCACTTTTACACATTTAACCATTGCAATTACTTAGCATGTATTATATGTAACATGAGTTCATATCCTTATAATCATATTCTTAACCTCATTATAGTATTTGCACTTAAGCTATTTCTTTCTACCGTGTCATTCACATAACAACATATCTTATCCCATTTGTATAACTTTTGCTAGGTCGTAGTGCCTTCAAGCACATCATACTATAATCATTCGCAATCTTATTCAATCACATATAGTTTTGAATCGGACCGGACCAACGAGTTCAACCGGGAACCGATATCGCCACCGGTTTGGCTAACCAATAAGAGCCATCCGAAAATGAACCAGAGATGACACGTTGAAACCGATACAAACTGGTGAATCAGGTCTCATCGAGATCTATTTTTCCGGTTAATTGTCACGGGGTAGCCGCCTTTACAACGCACGGGTACCCTGCTATACTATATATAAAGGAAAAACTAAAAAGTAAAAAGTGAAAAGTTAAAACTTAAAAAGGAATTGTTGAAAACATATATTTCAAAAGGAAACTATTAATATATATCGAAAACCGGGTTGACCCATTTTTTACCCACCCAGTCGGGTTGACTCGGTTTAAATCGACCCATTTTTCGACCGGAACGATTCAACCGGTTGAACCAACCGGGTCGAACCGGGTTTCAAAACATTATGCTTAATCCTCAAATATTCAAACTTTTATTATTTTTCGTTTATAACCCATAAACTTTTTTTTAACACAAAACGATATGTCGCTATAAAATATCGTTCTTATCTGCTTAGTCTTCGTCTGTCTTTAATAAAACAAGAAACTAAAATGATCACAATATAACGTCAACAGAATTACAAAACAGTTAGGTGGCATATGGATATCAACCACGAATCTGTAAAGTTGACCAGTCTGCTGTCAAATTCATGGCAAAACTTGGAAGAACATTGACCAAGAAAACACATAGTATGCACGTTTGTAAATTGTAAGAACTGGTATTTAGTGATTCAAAGATCGGATATATAATCAAAAAGAATTTACTGCACATTGTAAATGTATCTCAATACATGACAACAACCGACATATAACCTAAGAATAACGTTCCCAGCTAAAAGGGTTTTGTAACAAAACATTTTCAAAGATCTATGGTCTATAATCGACACAATTATGTGAAAAAATATTATGCGGGAATAGGGCAGAACCGTCATTTCGTAAACTAGATGGGCTTAAAGTCAAACTTTGGCACTCGTCATCCCTGTCATATAGTTCTTGTTGTATCATATCCTATGTGCTAAAATAAACGCCAAGCCTTCTAACAAAGGGCTGTTGTATTACAGAGCTAAAGATTAAACTTCTTGTACCTGTGCTGGTAATGCAGCAGATAGAGCTCTTGAAGAGTTGCATTTGCAAATTTGGCCGATATCCTGTTTCCCTATTCAAATGAATATTGACAAAATTGGATTTCTTTATGCACACAACCTTGAGAAACCACTACTCCAAGATATGACAATTCTTGACAAAATCATTGGAGTAATCTACGTATTTGGACCAGAAAGGGCGAAGATGCTCAAAGCCTATTTCTAGCCATGGTTTTGACTGGCCGTTGTAGTGAATTACAGCAGCCTTTTTTACATTCTCGACATTTGTCTTGTTCTGGTAGCCCAAGCCCAGCATGTGCCAAGACGGGTCAATTGGTTGAACATGACCCCTAAATGCAATAAGGGCTGGAGGTAGAGTACCAAGCCTCCATATAGTCAAATTCGACTTCAAGTTCTGCACACAGAAAAATTCAAATCTTCAAGATTGGAAAAGAATAGTATATTTTGCTTGAAGACTTCAGTAAATTATATCCTGGCGCACACTCTAAATCACTAAATAATTTGACATTACCTAAAACTATAGCTGGAATAATGGGAGGGCAGGCCGGGTTGACTAGCAGGTACTAGTAATTTTTATTAAGTTGACCCACAACACTTTGTCCAAAAAATCAAATTTCTTTTGAAAATTAGCGTGTTTATAATTAAAAAAGCTATATTATTTTAATAATAATCTAACTATTAGGAAAAAAGGGTTTTAGGTGAATTATGCATTAAACAAACATTGTCGCCCATTTGACGTGTCTCCTTTTTAGCTACTATAATTTTTAAGGCCAAAACACATATTAGTACCCCAAACTTGGCAAAGTGGATCATCTAATACCTTGAACTTTTAAGGGTGCACAATGGTACCCTGAACTTGACAAAATGAAATTTCTCCTTCCCTATACTAATAAACTCAACAATTACTTGTTTTTTCTTTCTAAAAGTCAATTTAGTGAAGTGTTGTGTAATAAATAATTTAGAGTAAAACTTTGGCTAGGCAAATATATTTTCTTCCTAAAGTTTAATTATCTTACATTTTTTAAAAATTAATATAGTATTTTTAGATCAACTTATAACTAACTATATAGGAGTTTTTTTAATTTTCAATTTAACATATGCATATTAAGAAATAAATAGTTAAATTGTTATGGTCTCAAAATTATTTGAAACAAACACTTAAGTATATAATACGAATATATATTTATCAAAAGCAGTGCAGTAAATTCACTTTCTATTAAGTATTATTTCAAATATATATTTATTCTCAATAACCAAATATAATATTATATTAATTAAAAGAAATATGAAATTAACTAAATTTTCAAAAAAATATGATTAATTATCCTAGATTTAACTACAAATCATTCATATTACATTAGGCCTTAGTAAATTGATTTTTTAGCATAAATTAAAAAATAATATATTATTGAGTTAATTTAGTATAGCGTAGTAGTAATTCCAATTTGCCAAGTTCGGGGTACTATTCTGCACCCTTAAAAGTTCAGGTTACTAAATGATCAGTTTGCCAAGTTCAGGGTGCTAATACGTGCTGACCTTTTTTTAAACGCCGGACCCTTGCTCCATTAAAGAAACACCCCATACAAGAGTAACAGGGTTGGAATTGCATCCTCTACTTTTAGAGAAGAACCAAATACCCATACAATTAACTAAATAAGGGATCAAGTAACTTAACCATTTTGTACTTTTTATTTATAACATTAATGCAAGATTTACCCTTATCATAAATTTAAATAGTTGGGCATGAACAGTTTCTAAAATAGCAAGAAATCTACTGAATTTGAATTACTCCAAGCAAACGATAATAACACAACGCAAAGAACAAATGTCTAACTTTGCTTTGTAAACAAATATATCTATCCAAGGAAACACTCGAATTGCAGCAAGGAAGAAACAAGAGATCAGTGGAACCTACTTGCAGCTATGAAGTACAGATAATGTAAACAACTGTGATAGTGAGACTCGTAAATTTTCATACTTTTGAGTTTTGAGTGCTGCAAAGGAGTTGCTTAAAGAACCTCTATCCATGTTACGAACTTATATTCTTGACCTAATCACTAGTCAACACATTTGGCTTGAAGAAAGAGCATAAAAGGTGGAAACAATTGAGTAAACTTACCTCTTTCAGCCATGTGTGATATGTTTCTCTAATATTGGTCTTTCTCCATGCACGCAAGTCAAATATATTCATCCCATAAGCCCAAGCACATTCTTCTGGATCTAAATTTTTCGCTACCAATGGGTGAGAAAAATTGAAGTAGGTTCTGAACCGCTTTGACATTACCCATGTGTCTTCACCTTTGCAAGTTTCAACTGCTCCATTGACTTTTCCACCAAGGTCAATTTCCCAAAGTGGGGATAAATCACGTTGAATAACGATATCATCATCCAAGAAAACCACTTTGTTTAGGTTGGGGAAGAGCTGAGGAAAAAAATGGTTAGAACAAGGGCAGAATGTCCACCAAGATACATAAAACATAAAACATAAAACAATATTTATAATGCACCAAACCACCGTAAAATGACCTATTACATGTGAAAAACAGAAGCAAGCTACATTGCCTGAGTTAGTAAGCTAATTGGCTAGAGCTACAGTGTAAAATTGACCAGCTAAGCAATTTAGCGTCTAAATTGAGGTCCCCAACATAATAATGTTTTAAACCATTAACTTGGCTAACACATCTCATACATACCTGATTACTTAAATCATGCTTTCGGAAAAAAAAAATAACTACTAATTGAAACTTTTACATATATAACCTTTCCTAATTTTTTTAGAAATCGATATAAACATAGATTGTCATTCCGGTCTGTAAAACAAATATGACTGCTTGGTTGAATGCATATCTTTAGGTTCTTATATCTGTCCCTATAATTAAAGAGAAGGAAAAGCATGTGTACCAGCTAATCTGATTACCTCTGGCAAATATATGCGAATATGATTCAGCAACGATATATACTTGGGGCTTCTGGCCTGCAATTTGGAGGCAAATGATCTTGGAGTATAATCACTAAGATTGGCCCCTGATAAATGATTCCCATGGTAGTAGTTCCGAACTCCATAATGACTTTCCACAGCTTCAAGAACTGGAACATTGTCTCGGGTCAACCAGTCAAACTGATGAATACCTTTCACTTCGATGGTTGCAGGGGAGGCAGGGTTTAAGGCAAACCAGGAATGCATGCCCGCATAAGTTTTCTTGTCGGTTATCACATGGAAGACAATTCTGTCAGGCGTTAGAGATGACTGGATGGCAGAAGTGACCACAACTGATGCTGCCAGGATATTGTCAGTTGACAAGATGAAGTGGTAGTAGGAATTGTCAGAAAGAATGGGAAGTAATTCTGGTGAAGGCAGCTGTCGTCGAGCATGAGCATTTGAAGAGTACTCATCAGTCAACCGCAAGGAGAGACAGTGGATGCCTTTTGGAACAGAACTTGCTGCAAAGTGTTTATTCATTAATTCTGCAAATTTAGATTCTCTAATCTCCTTTTCAGATCTCTGCATCTGTCAAGTTTCAACAAGAAAACACTTGGCTCAATAAGGATCAGAGAGATTGCTGATCCAAAATATATAATATTTTCAAGAAAATGACAGTTGAGGTCCTATAATAAGTACAGGCTCTTTTTGGAAAGAAAAAAAAAATAGAAGATGGTTTACAAAATATAAAAATGTTCAGAAGATGGGAGTTGTATGTTTTTCTAATTGGTTAAACCATATCCTAAGATTCTAGTTTCCTAACAAGTGTTTTATTCAGCTATGTAGCAAAATCACCAGCCACTCAGCATCGCCTTGACCAGACAAACATTAAACTGAGCTATTTGAGTCACTTTAATTTGAAATTTCAGGTTTCAAGTCAGGAACAATATAAGTGATCCAATTACTTTTAATTTTAAGCTGATAATCCTAGTGTTCAAGGATCAACTTATGTCATAGCATTCGAGTAACTTCAGGGTCTAGAACATAGGCTGGCAGCTAACCAAAATGGTAAGGGAAAATCATGTGGGTTCTAGAATGAAACTGCCTACATCATTTAATACTACGGTATGAAAAATAATTCCCAAAACAGGATAGTATAGTGAAAGGAAGGAGGAGGTGAGGAGCTCCTGAACTAAACCTATTATAAAAGTGCTGAAGGTCAGAAAGCAATTCCAAATTACCAACTCGTGTCTGGTGGTCCAAAAACGCCATAGACAACATAAGAAAAACATGGATACCATAGTGAGTCGACATACCATTCCTTTCAATATAACAGCAAATTCCTTTGTATCATAATTGTTGATTTTCATATCATTGATGAGCTGTGTAAAGTTGTCAGGAGCTTTAAGTCATCTGGGACTTCTATAGAGTTCACTTGATTAAGGGTCTTGTAAAGGTCGCTAACAAGCCTCTGCACAGACCATCGTTAAAATTCCAATTATATTAGATAAACGAGCCTCAAATAATTAAATGAAGATATTATGTTAGAGAACTTTTACCCTGAATCATCACCCTCCCAAGAAGTTTTGGTCCCAAACGCCTGCCTAAACAATCTGAAGCACAAAATAATTAAATAAATGAGACATTGACTGACATATGTAACATATACCAATCCATAAAAGTTATCCAAAAAAAAGCAACCATACAGTGTTCATCACCATGAAACCCAATAATGAGAAATATATGTTCAATCAGAAATAATGCCTCCTTTGGGGCATTGGAATTGAAATAGATTTTTAGCAACTTCTCAACAAGCTGCCTGTTTGGGACACAGTTTAGTTTTCATTAAACACCCCAAATTGGAAATTCCTTTCGACATTTCCATAGTCGAAGAAAGTAACAAGAACACTAAGTTTATAAGCGCAAAATAATTCTAGGAGAAACAAAACACTTGACATAGAGATGTTATAGATTGCCTATAGTTTGTCCTCTCTAAAACATGTAGTGTACTAGTGTACGAAAATAGTTATGTGCTTAGTCCATGTCATTAAAAACAGAACTCGAAACTCAACAATATGAAAACACGACCAACGAAAAAACACCAGAAAGTACATGTCTCAGCAAACTAACGAAACATAGTCAACACTCAAATAGCATTCTAATTTCTAACTAGCCAACCATATTCACCCTAGAGATTCAAACGAAAATATTTGATCTGGCAACTTTCAATAACTAGTTTACCGGCCTACCTCTACCCATCCATGATCACAGCCATTCCTCATCTTTTATTCGCAAAAAACCTAGTTAGCTAGCAACACTAACCTCCCCCCGGGACAATGGCTATGTTTAGCAAAACTAGACAAAAATGTGTATGGTACCATAGTTGTAGTTGTGATTAAAAAGTTTAAAATGACATAAAGCTAAAGCTAAACATGTCTTTTATTAGCGTTGCAGAAGTGTTTACAGAAAACCAAAAAGTTAATCGCTCGTTGCATTATATTCTAGACTCTATTCACTAAACGCTACAAAAAAAAACTAATAAAATAATCTTCGTATAGTTCCATTTAACCCTAAAATTAATCAAATCCCAATTAGAAGTAGCTCCTAAACACACATTAATCAAGATCATGTTAACGAGTCCTCTAACAAACTCAAATAACAATGTGGAAGGCGGCAAGATCTACAACATTGAATAATATAAATATATAAAAAGAAGAAGTAGTAAGTACCAAAAGAGTGACAGTTGTTGACACCTTCAAGAGTAACAACAGCAGTAAGAATAAAAACAAAAGGCAACAAAAACGCTAATACAAGTATTGTATGAAAAAGAGTACGGCTACGAGCTGCCGCTATCTTAATCTTCATAAAATCAATAAATGATCCATTATTACAATTATTATTTGCTGCTAATATTGTTATACTCTTCATACTAGGTGATAAATGTAGCTGCATCTTTATTCTTTTTATTCTTTTCAAATGTAGCTTTCATTCTCATCAGATCCACCGATCAATTTCAAATGCATTTGATGATTTCTTCTTTCATCAATGAGGGTTTTGAAAATGACTTGATTTAATTTGTTTTGTAATGATTTGATGTATAGAGGCTCGATCTGGGTTTTTTTCTTTTTTTGAATAGTAATGGTAAGTTGATTAATTAGTCGGTGTGGTGAGTTTTGATTTGTTAATTGGGGAATTATTTGTTTATTCAATACTTTTTAAAAGGTTCTCTTTTAATAAATTAATAATCAAAAATTTCTTTTTGACTTTACTTTGTATTGATGGTTTGGCCCTGAATCTGAACCTGAACCTGAACCTGATTTATCGGTATAAGCACATAGTTTTTCGAACGTTGCAGTCTTTCGAAGAAATCGACGTTAGCGTCACGAGAGATTGGCCTGCTATCAACTGGTAGATCGGCCGAACATATAGCGTAATGGATATTTGGAATATCTATAGTATTTTAAATACGAGAATAACTTAAGTTCGGTAACACAAATGAAAATGAAAGTTTGTAATTAAGCAGAACATTTTCGTAAAATTGATAGTAGTAACTTTTATGTTTTTTAACAAGGTTGGGTTGCCCTTGTAACCCTATTTAGTTTAGTTGATCTAGCTAGTAAAGTTAACATATATAATGCATTGTAACCTTAAATGTTGGCGTGTTAACGCTCTTAACTCGTTCTTTTCTGTTATCAATACATGTGCCTAACATTAAGAATACGTTACAATGACTAGTTATAATTCCGTGTACGTTCGAAGTTTAGACGTAAATAAATTTAATTTAGATAATGCGCACATTTTATATGTTGTGGATATTTAATAGAATTAAATATAAATGAAATAAAGAATGATCTTATCATATTTAATTTTTGTTCGATATGTTTACTTAAACATTAAAGAGGAATATTGAATATTCATCATTAATAGTTGCACCATTTCTTCGTGTAAAGGTTGTTTTATAAACTTGTTATATGCATATGTGAAAACTATTAACGCGACACGACATCTTCGATGGTATTTTTATAATGAACAAACGCTTTTATGTGACTTTTAAGACGTGCAGGCGAATAACATCTTCTTTTTACGTTCTTTTCGACTATAAATTCTGATATCAAATTTCGTTTAACCCATATGTTCGCTCTCTCGAGACCGCTTCCTGCTCAAGCCCATTCTACCGTTGTCCGCTCGAGATTAAATATTTGATAACGCGCTTTATTATTTGTATTAGTGACATTTAATGCAAGAATTGCGTTTAATTTGGTTATACGATATGCTTGATAATTTGTATTTTATGTAATGGGTGTTTTAATAATCAGATTAATTATATTTATCGACCAAGAAATTAATTGACTATATTAAATAGAATTAATGAGGTGTTCGCTTTTTATTATGTGCATTAAAGTGCAGCACACCATGTTTCTTGTCTTGACGTCCAAGATTATGTCCATTGAATAATGTGATGTATTGAATTTTAAGATTTCCTCATAGTAAGTTGCAGAATTATTTTTTAAGACTTCCTTTTAAAGAAAGTCCCAAACACTTTATATAAGTAGTATAGATATTAATAGTAAATCTCTAAATAATATTGTGCATGACCTGATATTATATGTACAATCACGTGTATTCATTTGTATTTCACATTAATCCGTGCGTTCATTTTAATATACTAAGCGAGTACCCGCGTCTGGCGGCAGCGGTTCCTAGCGGCTTACAATTAACGATGTGCTATATTTTGGCAATTGTTTTGTTTAACATTCAAAATAGAACGTGAAAATATCAAATGTAATTCAAACGTTTGTAACATGTGATAATTCAACTCTAACAATCGGTACGTATTGAGATAATTCAAAATCAAACGCATACTTATTGAGATAATTCAATCGTTACGTATATAAGAAAACCAACCTCAAAATCATCAACAATCCTTTGATCCGTCATTTCCATTTTTCTTCACGACTTTAATACACAGGGTTTGCTTATACAATGGGTTGTTTATATAGCCAAGAAGGTGAAAACATCATTACCAAATATATACTTCCAGAATTTTGAACATTCTCCTCTATTAATTTCTTACAAGAAGGTGAAAACTTCTATTCAAATATTTCACTTCCTGCCCAGAGTTTGTTCACATTTCTGTAAGTCAATTTGTAAGTTACCAAACGTATGTAGTAAAAAAAATTTAAGTTACCAAAGATAAGTTTTTCACTTTTTCACTTTTCCACATAATGACTTTTCCACATTCCAATGTTGGCCATTTTTCTATTTTATGTAGTAAGGATATAATCTCTTGCAAACACGGACTTTTTAATATTACGCTTTATTAATCTAATAAAGATGACGATGATAACAAGAACAACGAAAACACTAATAAATGTTGTTTTAGAATAAAATATATATATGATAAAGCTCTTTTTTTTCTTTTTCTTTTTTAATAACGCTCATATTGTACATGTTTTCAGTAGCGTTATGTGTGCTTTTGTATATGTTATTTGGTTATATTCATATGATTTTAGTGTTTAATCACATCAAAAGATGTTTGTCTAGTATTTATAACCAAGTGCGGGAAGCGGAAGGAAAAGTTAAAGAATGTTCAATAAAAGAAGATTTCGCTTTCAAGAAAGCATGTCAAGCACAAGTCGACATTTCAAGTATCGTGAAGATCAAGATGATTGAAGAACCAAGCTCTACAAGTCAAAATCAAGAAAAGGTTGATTTTCCATCATTCAGAAGACCACCGATCGGTCGCAACCCGCAACCAAATCGGTGCGGAAAGAGGCCAAAAGTTATACCACGAAGACATACCACCGATCGGTCATTGCCCAAACGATTCAAGTGGGTTAGTCTAAGAAGACCAACCGGATCGGTGGACAAGCAACCGATCCGGTTTGGAAGGCCTGCTTCGCTATTTCTTCATCACTAAGATTCCCCATTGCATCCAAACGATTCGTGTCCTTCCCTTGGTGTATTCTAGTCCCTTTCTAACTCCTTGGAGGCCAAGTTCAGCATTTAATACCCTAGGCCTTGGAACTAGTATAAATAGAGACCTCTTGTGAGCATTTGAGACACACACTTCAATACAACTCTCTCTACTCATCAAACACAAAGCTCTTAGCTCTGAAATTCGTCCTTAGAAGTCTAGGAAAGTTTGGAGGTCCAAGAAGTCAACATTTGGAGGTCAAACCCCTAAGAAGTCAACCCCAATACTTTGGGAATCATTACTTCACCATTTGTAATCTTATTCCAAGCATTGTAACACTCTTAATCATGTTTTCTAATGTTCAAAGTTTGAGTTTATGTTTGTGTTTGCTATGAGTGGCTAGTTTCTTTATACACTTGCTTAAATGATGTTGATTATCATGTGATTAGTTTATGATTGTGTTAACATGTTTTAATTCAATTTCAAGTTGATTCTAAGATCCAATCGTGCTAAAGTTTCATAGTGACATTTGTTAATCAAGTTTGACTAGTTGATAGTAATCGTAGAGGTCAAAAGAACTTATTGTTATTCAACTAGTTATAATCATTTTGTCTATGGATGATTGTTTTTACCCATTATTCTTGGTTAAGCAAAGAAACTAAAGTGTGGTTGTAATAAGAACGCTTTTTGATTATCAAGTTGGATTGATTGAAAACCATTTCTTAAGCAAATTTGATAAGACAAATGGATGTTTTTGTGTTTAAGTTTATGAAAGTAAACTTATGAAACTTGAATTGATCTTGAATTGATTGGTTAAACTTAATGCTTGTTTTTATGAACTAAAATCTTGACGAAGGTTTAACTTGTAAGAACAATAGATTAGTTCACCAACTAATTCTCATAACCAACATGTTAAGAGGTTAACACAATCATATTAATCATGGATAAGAAACTAGTTTAAGCAAGTGTAGTTTTTAATCATCTGAATTTCATTATATCTATTCTCGTTGTTATTTGCTTTTGATTGCCTTAGTTGATTTAGACTCGTTAATTAGATTCACTCACAAATCCTCGAACGATCCCAACTTACCTTCTAAATCTTGCTATAACGGACGAGTGCACTTGCTCGTATGTGTTATTGGTAAAATTGGTAAATCGTCTTTATAAATTTAAAACTTGTACACATGTAGCACATAAAGTTTTTGGCGCCACTGCCGGGGATTTGATTGTGTTTCAGCAAGTTTTAAATCCACATCAGTCTATCCATTTCTAAAAAAATTCAGAGAGCTCCAACCGATCGGTCGCCTTCACAACCGATCCGGTTGCGCCAAACCCATAATCAAGTTGATCTAACCGCCTGGTCGCCTCGCAACCGATCCGGATACTCTTTCTCGTCCGAAAACTGCTTTTCTTTGTTTGTCCGTGTTTTAGATATTGTATGGATTCTCTAGGTCATTGTATGAACACTCGTGCAACTGGAATAGAACCAATGTTACCTCTTACCATCCCCGAACGTTTGATTCGAAGAAAAAGAAGAAGAACACCTTTTATACCATTAGAAAACCGTGTACCTAGAGTACCAAACCCACCATTTGATAACCTTGTAGAAGCCAAAGTCGTTTACAACCCTTTCACCAATTTACCTTTCCCCATTGGCGGACGATCAACCCATGTGGGGAACCAACCGAGCCGAAGCACCAACTCCTGGGAGTGCTATTGTTGTTGTCAACCTTGGTGACAACTTCACCGTGAAGGGTCATCATGTTTCTATCATCAAAGACCGCCAATTCGATGGCCGTGCGAGGGCCGATCCGCATAAGCACATTGCCCAATTCATCAAAATTTGTGGTATGTTCCGG
Organism: Chrysanthemum lavandulifolium; assembly: GCA_022545495.1. NCBI lineage: Eukaryota > Viridiplantae > Streptophyta > Magnoliopsida > Asterales > Asteraceae > Chrysanthemum > Chrysanthemum lavandulifolium. The sequence continues at coordinate 151,599,959 of CM040246.1, forward strand.
TATGGCGACACCGATGTCAATGCCATCAAACTCAAACTTTTTCCATCATCACCGCGGAGATGCAAAAGTATGGTACAATGAATTGACCCGTGAATTATCAATACTTGGGAGGAGATGAGGCAAGCCTTTGTGTTTATTCTTTCCACCGCCATGTTTGATCGATTAATGGGAGAAATTACGCTTTCACACAAAACCCCAACGAACCACTTGTCGAAGCTTGGCTTCGATGAAAGATTTGTCAGAGTTGTCATGGACATGGACTATCCAAAGGAACCATTATCCAAATCTTTACCATGGACTAGACGAAATCTCTCAAAGTATCCTTGATGCGGAGGAATTTTCTCTATAAGACTCCTAACGATGCACATCAATTACTCAAAGATCGAGTACTTCTCAAACTCGATTGTTCTAAAGATTCAAAACCAAGCCCCTTGAAAAACGTTGCTTTTTTCAAAAATCGATACCTCGAAACTTATGGAGAAATGAAAGCCTTAACTTGAAAATCGACTGCAATACAAAGATATCAAAGGAGAAATGAAATAAATGCGAGATGGATGTAATAAGTGTGGAGAAATCACCCATCGTCCGAGTGCAATGATAACCCCATGGGTGGACCCAACAAAGGAGAAGCGAATTATGTCCAAGGAGGATACCGTGGAGGAGGATATCGTGTAGTTATTACGGTAGGAATTAAAATTGGCAAGACCGCCAACCAAGGGATAACAATCGTGATTCTCAACCTCGAACCGACAATCCGCCTGCACAAAACTCGACAAAAGATGGAAGAATCCGAATTCGAAAAACCATGAGAGAATTCGTGACTGATAAAAAATCAACGAATGATTTCATCAAAATCGCTTTTCAATCTCAAAGCCAAAGTTGAGCGAGGACGTAAAAATCATCAAGCATCTATCAAAGATCTCGAAAACAAATTTGGTAGATTTTCGACCAACATTCCTCTCGACCATCCGTTCATTACCAAGTAACACCCAATCCAACCCAAAACCATCAAACGATAAAACGTCATCATCACCACAAACAAGAAATGAGCATATCAATGATGTATTCACAAGTGGTCTCTCGTGCGATCCACCACCAAATCAAACGAAAATGCTCCTATCACCCAAGATAATGAGGATGAACCCGAGAAACCAACCCAACACAAACCACCAAAAGAAAACCGTTCCACCAGTCAAGGCGTACACACCAAAAATTCCATATCCTCAACGCCTTAAGAAAGAAAAAATGGAAGAGCGATATAAGAAGTTCATTGAAATAATCAAAGAGGTTAGACTCAATGTTCCCTTCATTGATGTCTTAGCCGGAATGCCCAATTACGGGAAATTCTTGAAAGAACTTCTTAACAACAAGAGCAAGCTAGAGCAAATATCAGCTACCTTCCTTAACGAAGAATGCTCAACCATCGTTCAAAACAAAATTCCGCCAAATCTCAGAGATCCTGGGAGCTTTCTTATTCCATGCACTTTCAGGAATAATATTCAATGCGATGCTTTAGCCGACCAAGGCACAAGTATCAGTTTGATGCCTTATTCGCTATATGACAAATTATCCATCAACAGCCTTAAACCGACAAAGATGAGCATTCTATTAGCAAATCATTCTTATCAATATATTCATTGGAATTGTTTAGAATATGCTCTTTCAAATTGGTAAATTCATTTTTCCCGTGGACTTTGTAATCTTGGAAATGGAAGAAGATAGTAAAGTCCCACTCATCTTAGGAATACCTTTCCTAAATACCGCTGATGCGATCATCAAAGTAAAGGGTAAAGAACTCAACCTTGGAGTTGGAGAAGATCGAATCATGTAACACCCCCAAAATCACAAAGTGACAGCGGAAGACTATTTGGGGTATTACGTAGAGGATCATAGTCACAAGTTATAGAAAACGACTCTAAAGAGACGTTTTAAATAAAAAGTTGTTACCATTTCATAAATCTCAGTGTTTTGAAAACACAAAAGGAAATACCACATGTTTGAAATTACATAAAGATAGCTTAAACGTTACTTAAATGATAACTTTAATTGAAAATAACACCACTTCAAGCGTCCCATGACGTCCACTCCACGCCTTCATGATATCTAATTTGTACACGAGATGAGCATGCTTAAAAGGTCAACAAAATGTTGAGTGATATTCATAGGTTTAAATAATTAGTTGAACACAAGTAAAAGATGATAATTGCTTGAATACAATCACCATGGAAAAACATAGATTATTATTATGCACTAAGCTCATGACACCAAACTAATCGCATACACCTAATTCTTGGTGTAAGTAATAATATTGCCTTCAGAGATGGAATTGCCAATTCCATAGTTAACCAAATATAGTGCACCCGGTTATTTCCGATAACCGAGTCGGGTCGTTAATTCCCATAGTACTATCCACAATATTCGCGTCACTGCAAGTGATTAATGGTTCATGATATAAGGGCTTATGGCGTGCAACTTAGGCTATAATAATAATGATCAGCAAAGATACAGTTTAAGAAAAGACTTGTGTTCTAGTTTATAGCATGCATCTCCCTCGCGGGGTTTGTAATAAATAAGTAAAGGCGAGGCTATGAACTCACTTTAGTAAAGCAGTATCCGAGTAGTAAGGAAGTCAAGTAAGTGGTGCACCGAGTACCGTCACGCGACCTATAATTTGTATACCAATACTTTAATTAATACCTTTGTATTTTGACTCGATAATGTTTATATACACCAAAAGTTTAAGTTATTTATGTGTATCGTTTATTATCGAACATGTTTAACTTTGGCTCATGAAAGTGCTTAGACACACACAAAAGTCTTAAAACAAATGAGTCGTGGGTTTGTCGTAACCGGGAGATGATGTACGGAAAATATCATAAATAAATAGTAACGTATTTATATTATAAAGACGTTGTTTAAAATATAGAAAAGTAATAGTTTTATTATAATGGTGAAAATAAAATAAATTCCGTTTTATATGTTATAATGGTCTTTTAGAAAAATTGGTAGGACTTATTTATATATCTAAAATATATTCGGTGACGAAGTGTAGAAAAATTATTATTGTTTCAAGCTATATTTCGTTTAATATGAACCATGAGTTTATGGTATTTCGTTAGTCGTTTATATCATATGCTTTTGAAATGAGATATCGTAAAATAATATTTAAAGTAAATGTGTCAAGGCGAGTAGGCGAGCATGTCGTGAACAAGGCGTGAGAAGGAAAAAGAGACAAGTAATCGTAGCACGTTTAAGATGACGATTTTTGTTATACTCAAAGTTATTCAATTTTTATATGTTTGTTCTTAACTTTGTAACTCTAATGTTTCAAAAGTTAACTTTGTGTATATAACGCCAAATCGATGTACATTAAATGGGTTTTGGCCCAATAGTTGGATGATAAGCAAAGACATTGGGTCGTGGCCCAACTGTCCAACCAAACGCATCCTGCTGAAAAGAAAGAAAAGGAAGGAAGTCTAGGCAAGACATGTATCTTGACTCATGAAGTAAAGGACCTTTTACAAGGGTATTCAAATTGGAACGAGAAGGAATGCAACAGGAGGTCACGAAGGTTCTTCCGGGTCAGCATTTGTCACTCAAGGTTTTGAGCTAGACGCGGTTTACAACACTCTTGAGAGTTCTTTGGTATACCGAAAACAACAACAATAACATTAGCCAACTAGCATAACTAGTGACCAGGAATTACGCCAAAATACTAAAGTCAAAAAGGTATAAAGATCGTCAAACTGAGCCTCGTCACTCGCTACCAAACACACCCTTTGGGTGGTCGTTGCTTCAACAAGCACACCCCCTCTTTGGGTGGCTGCGATGCAAAGATGCATACCCTCATTTGGGCTGAAAATAAGCGAAACAAACACCCCGTTGGAGGGCTGAATTGCAGCAAACAAACACACCAATATGGTGTAGCAATTAGCAAGAACACGCCCATTTTGGTGCAAAGAACGTACCTTTTTAAAATGAAAGATCGGGTTTAAGACACAACTTTTTACATTTTAAGAAGTAGTTTTTGAGGGGCGTTTTTGTGATGACGACAACAAGGAGAAACAACAATCGTTTTGACATTAAGACTCAACACAACTTAAATATTCACCAAGGACTTTTAACTCACCATCTATTTAGTTTTTAATACCATCTTTTATTTTTCAATACAACCTAATGACAACTATAGGCGAGACTCCAAAAGGTACCAAATGGGCAAATAAACACCCTCGACTGTTCTACTAGAATGTCTAGTGGTGGTCGTTGAGTAACAAAAGGAAACGACTCCAGACGTTGGTGGTGAGGTGTTTGGGTCACGACCAGGTCCTAGCACAACTATATCCAACGGGTCAAAATCAACCTCTAGTTCGCTAGTATCAACAAGTCCCAACCAAACCTCCCATCCTAATGTCGACTAAGTTCACAACGGTTCTTAAGTGACTCGATAACGCGACCGAACTATGACGAATAGACATAACACTTCCACAGCCAAACTGGTTCGAATGACTTCATCACACAAGACTACTAATATCAACAATTTGACTTCCACATCTACGTATACATGATTAACAGTAAAACGAACTAACCCATCAAAACAAATATGATTCGACAAATGTTTTATTCTTTTTAACCAAACATCAAGATTAAACCAAAATCAAGAATACAAGGAATTAACATTAAAACTAAAGTGAGGAAAACATGGAAACCAAGAAACCTTACAAACAAAAGAGCGATGTCACGAAGATGATATCAAGAGAATATAAAACTCAAGCGATGAGATCCACTTCGTTTTCCAGCAACCCAAACAAGCTTACTTTAGTTTGTGTGATGGTAGAATGAGTAAGTGTGAGATGAGCTCTTGAGACTCATGGTTTAAATAGAAGTAAAAAGGGGAAGTTGTTGCTAGTCCTTCGAAGTGGGGAAAGATTAAGGGTCTTCTTTGGGTAACGATTTCAGGGTCTTCACGTGGTCTTCTGTCTTCGTCTTTAGTGGTGGTCCAAGAGGCCTTGGTTGTCGATTTGTTCCCATGAATATGCCAAGGAAGAAACTACTCTTGGATTGAAGTTATAAGTGATGTTGGGAAGGATGTTTTGGAGGTTATACTCCTTGGGGAAAAGAGCAGCGTGTGCAGGGGAGTGAGGAAGGAGGAGGAGACGAAAATGGAGGAAGCTGTTGGTGTTGTGGGGCGTATTTCTGAAGAGGCAGAGGAAGAGCAGTACTGATAAGGAGAAAGAGGGGGGAGGAGCGTGGGTATATGTGGGATAAGATTATTTGGTTTTATTGTTTTGTATATTAGTTATTTGTTGTAAATTAAAAGGTAGAGGTATTTATTTTGTGTAAAGATTTTGTACACGATGTATTACGACCCGTTGTTAACTCGTAAGTGTATAGCTTTGACGGAATAATTACATTACTTATATTTACGGATACGTCATAATTAAACCGACGTGATGATGAAACTTTAGATTTTATTAGTTCGCTTTTATTTTCTCGCTTTTCTTTTATTTTATTTTGGTACGCGTATGGACTCATAAGACAAGAAAATTTTTCTTGTGAGACCGATTTAGAAATCGAGAAGATCGCATGGTTAAATAAGACTACTCGGATATGCATAATTTTTATGCAAGAAAAGATGAAATGTACATGCTAAAATGCTCAATTTAGATCAAATAAATTTGATAAACAGTCTAGTTCATAAATATGAAGATTTAAAATAGTGAAATTTTCCAGGTGACTACAAATCACCTTTCTAATAGATAAAGCGATGCGCTATCCACGCTCCAGTGATGACACTTGTTTCAACATCGATGTTATTGATGAGGTCACTGATTAAGAATTGGATCGTTACTTAATGAATCGATCCATTCATGACTACTCTAGAAAAATCAATGAAACAGACCTTGACAAAGAGTTTGCCGATTTTATGAAAGTAGAGTTCAAGGAGATAACACGGAGGAGGAAGAAATGGAAGTATAGAATTTTGAAGAAATAACTTTCGATGACGAGATGAGAATAAAATCTTCTATTCAAGAACCACCAACAGATCTCGTGCTCAAACCTCTCCCTGATCATCTTGAATATGCTTACCTGGAGGAAAACTCACTTCTTCCGGTAGTCATATCTTTATTACTCGAGGCCAAGGAGAAAGAAAGTTTAGTTTATGTCCTAAAAAATCATAAACGAGCTTTCGCTTGGAAAACATCCGATATCCCGTGAATTAGTCCCACTTACGCAAACACAAAATCAATTTCAAGATGGGATTAAACCCTGCTGTGGAACGTCAACGTCGACTCAATCCCAACATGAAAGAAGTTGTCAAAAAAGAAATCATCAACTTCTTGATGCTGGTATCCTTTACCCGATCGAGGATAGTCCTTGGGTGAGTCCAGTTCACTGTGTTCCCAAGAAAGGAGGAATGACGGTTGTGACTAACGAACGGAATTAATTAGTTCATACTAGAACTGTCACTGGTTGGCGCGTTTGTATTGACTATCGTAAATTAAACAAATCCACCAGAAAATATTATTTCCCCCTCCAGGTAATGGATCAAATGCTTGAAAGACTAGCAGGAATAAATTATTTTGTTTCTCGATGGATTTTCGTGATACTTTCAAATTCCAATCGATCCGAATGATCAAGAAAGACCACCTTCACTTACCCTTTTGAACCTACGCATATCGGCGTATGCCTTTTGGTCTTTGTAATGCACCGCAACGCTTCAAAGGTGTATGATAGCCATATTCAATACATGCTTGAAACCTCCATGGAAGTTTTCATGGATGACTTTTCGCTTTGGAAACTCATTCAAGCTTGTCTTTCCAATCCCGATCAAATGCTCGAAAGATGCGGTTTACATCTTGTCCTTAATCGGGAAAAATGTCACTTTATGGTGATCAAGGAATTGTGCTTGGCACAAAATCTCCAAAGGTGCATGGAAGTAGATAAAGCAAAATCAACATTATCACGAAACTTCCACCACCAACTAACGTTAAAGCCGTTAGAAGTTTTTAGGACATGCCGCTTTTTCCGCCGATTTATCAAAGATTTTCAAAATATCTCGTCCGATGACAAAAATTATTGAGAAGGATTATGTCTTCGACTTCAATGCTTTGATTGCATAAAAGCATTCAAACTTTGAAATCTAATCAATAAAGGCTCCCATCATGGTGTCACCGATTGGTCACTACTTGAGCTCATGTGCGATGCAAGCGATTTTGCTGTTGGAGCCGTCTTAGGCCAACGAGAAGGAAAACACTTTCGGCCAATATATTTTGCTAGCAAGACACTGAATGGTGCTCAGCAAAATTATACAGTCACAAAAAAAGAATTACTGGCCGTAGTTTTCGCATTCGACAAATTCCGATCTTACCTCGTGCTTTAAAAATAGTCGTGTTCACCGAACATTCGGCACTCAAATATCTATTCACCAAGAAAGATGCTAAGCCGCGTCTCATCAGATGGATTCTGCTACTCCAAGAATTTGACATTGAAATCAAAGATAAGAAAGGAGCAGAGAATCTTGCCGCTGATCATTTGTCACGTCTTGAAAATCCCGATCTAGAGGAGTTGAAGGAAGAAGAAATCGATGATTACTTTCCTGATGAAACTCTCATGACTGTTGATGAAAACGAAGATCCTTGGTTTGCTGACTTTGCAAACTATCTCGTTGGAGGAATTCTCAGAAAAGGTTTAACTTACGCTCAACGGAGAAAATTCTTTTCGGAACTTAAACACTACTTTTGGGAAGAACCTTATCTTTTCAAAATGTGCCCCGATGGAATGATCCAAGATGTGTTTCGGTTTCAAACCTCAAAAATTCTTGATGAATGTCATCATGGCCCTCTGGGGACATTATGGTCCTTCCACCACGACTAAAAAGTTTTTGATCTTTGGATTCTATTGGCCAACCATATTCAAAGAAGCACATACACTTGTCCAAAACTGTGATGCTTGCCAAAGATCCACCAATCTTTCACGCAGAGACGAAATGCCATTGACAAGCATTCAAGTGTGTAAAATATTCGATATTTGGGGAATTGATTTCATGGGACCGTTTCTTAAATCCCACAAATACGAATGCATTGTCATTGCTATAGATTATGTGTCCAAATGGGCAGAAGACGAAGCTTTACCAACAAACGATGCTCGTGTTGTCGTTAATTTTCTCAAAAGCTTTTCGCTATGGAATTCCCAAAGCATTGATAAGCGATCGAGGAACCCATTTCAGAACCGAAAATGGAGAAAACCATGAAAAGATATGGAGTTCATCATCGCTTTTGCGACAACTTATCACCCACAAACCAAGGGCCAAGTTGAAAACACCAGCAGAGCTCTTAAAAGAATACTCGAAAAACAAAGAAGGACAATCCTTCAAATGGTCAAGAAACTTGACGATGTTCTGGGCATTCCGTGCGACTTACAAAACTCCTATTAGCACAACTCCTTGCGCACTCATGTATGGAAAACTTGTCATTTGTCGCTCAAGTTGAACATCGTGTTTACTTGGGCTCTTAGAAGTCAGTAACACCCATCTCAAAATAGTGGAGAAAAGAGATTTTGCAATTACACGAACTCGAAGAATTGAGACTCTAAGCTTATGAAAATTCCAAACTGTATAAAGCCAGAACCAAACCTTATCACGACAAAAAGCTGCGAATTCGAAAAGAATTCAAAGTCGGAGATAAAGTTCTGCTTGTCAACATGAAATTTAAATTCAAAGCTCCTAAGCTGCAACCAAGATGGTTCGGGCCATATATCGTTAAAAATGGATATCCATCCGGATATGTCGAACTTTATGAAAAACAAGGTGGAAGTTTTATTGTTAATGGGCACCGTATCAAATTATACTACGATAATGAGCAGATGAATGAAATTTCAGTTGTGACAATTTTGCCTGAAAATGAATTCGAAACCATCACCTTCGTAGCACCTTTTCCAGGAAGAATCACACAAAGCGTTCCTTGGAAACTATCCGTTGAATTCATCTAGAGAGATATTGATGCGACTGGTGAAGAATTCATGTATGTCCCCGAACTTTTCAAAATGTTCAAGGCTGCAACTGCAGCCCACGTGAATTGGAAGATTCTAGTCGGTGATGACTCATTAATAAAACAAGCACTTCTCGAGGCAACCCGTGTGTTTCGATTTGATTTTCTGTGGTCACGCCTCAAAGTTTAAACCTTTGGTTGAACTTAAGTGTGGGGGGTGCCACATCTTAATAAAACTATTTTTGTTTGTATATAAGATTTTGTCCATGTAATGATTACTCCCGTGGACGCTTGGATCAAAGAAAATTAAGCTGACAAACTCATTTGAATATCTGGTTTTATCTCTATTTCCCTATTCCTATACTTTGAAGTCCGTTTTTCACATTGAGGACAATGTTTAACTTAAGTGTAGGGGGGTGAATAGGAAAATTAGATTTTTAAGCTTAAATTTAAATTTTTGTTTGCCCTTGTGATCTAGTTATTTTCACGCTTTTAGGATAATATATTAGAATAACTGGATCAATCCACTGGTAAAACTGGTAATATTTGAAAATTTGAGATGTGTTCCGATTAATATTGCAATCCATTCTGGGATCAATAACATTTGTTAGCACATATTATAGCCCTTTCCACTAAAATTGTGAGAATTTGAGCTTGTTCTATATAAAACATACATCTTTTATGCTTGAATCTTTTGCTATGAGTGTGGCGGTTATTTTTATTCTAGAACTTGTACTTGTAAATCATCACCAGACCGCAGTGAGATCGCATTCGTGCGATATAAGTGAATTCGTGTGATAAAGAGGCACCTTAGGATTTTAACCCAAATGGCCTTCCATTTTTCATATTATGATATATTAACTAGCCACATCGGCTAGTTAACCACCCACATGGACCCATTTGTAGCGCTCATCTTTAGTGCTAGATACCCTTAGTTACACCCTCTGAGCCATCCTTTTCGTTTTTGATAAATCCAGAAAATACAAAAATATTTTACACTTTAAGCCTTAGCCTAACCCTTGTCAATGTCTAAACGGTTGGTTTCTAGTCGCCTTGGTATGAGAAGATTGTCTAGATGATTATGAGTAACTGCACCTTATCGCTTGTATGAGCCATATATATATATATATATATATATATATATATATATATATATATATATATATATATATATATATATATATATATATATATATATATATATATATATATATATATATATATATATATATATATATACATACACACAACAACAACAACAAACCCAAAATCCGCGGGGCGGGGTAATGGGGAGGTAAAATATAGACAGATCCTACCCCCGCCCTGTGATAAACCGGGGTAGAGAGACTGCTTCAACGAGACCTCCAAGCAAAGCAGGTGTCTGAGATAGGAGAGAAGAAAGCATAAGACAAAAAGCAACAACCACAAGCAATAACGAAAACAAAACAAAGTGACGGGGCACAGGGGAGAGCACATGCAAAGGCACAAAAACAAGAACAAACAAAAACAAAGGAACAAAGCCCTAAGAAAGCAAGGCACCAAAGGGAGCAGCATAGGAAAAAAATAATAAAAAAATAAATAAAAATAAAATAAAAGACCGCACGAACCTAAAGGAAAGGCAGAGCATATAAACAAGGCACCAAAACAAAAACATGGCAAGAAAAGCAGGCAAACCTAAGAAAGACCAAGCTAAAGCAAAAGCAACGCACGGGGCCTAGATCTACAGCAGAGCAAGAGACGCCTAAAAGCCTAACACACCAAAACCACCTAAACCCCCTAAGGACCCTAGCCAAATCTAACCACAAATCCTAATCCTATCTCTCCACACCTTCCTATCTGAGGTCATGTCCTCCGACAAGAGAAGCTCCGGCATATCAAGCTTAAGTCTATCTTCCCACCTGAGATTGGGTCCGCCTTCTTCTCACTCCATCTACTACTAGCGCCGACCCTTCTAACCGCTGTTTGTGGTCTCCTCCCGACATGGCCGAACCACCTCAATCTACCTTCTCTCATCTTCGAGATAATATTTCCGACTCCAAGTTTTCTCTCGAAAACTCCGTCGGGATCATGTCAAGCAAGTTTTACCACAAGTCCATCTTAGCATTCTCGGTTCGCCACCTCACCCTATTAGCATGGGCCTTGAGATGGGCCAACACTCGATCCGTACAACATAGCCGGTCTAATCGCCACTCTATAAAATTTCCCTTTAGCTATAATGGGACGTTCCTGTCACAAAGGACTCCCGACGCCGCCCTCCATTTCGCCCAACCAGCTCTGATCAAGTGGGTTACGTTCTCATCTATCCTCCCCGATTTGTGAATCATCGAGCCTAGATATCTAAATGACTCCTTGGGTGGCAGGATCTGGTCGCCGATACGATTATCCTCGTGGTGGCCTGGCTCGCTTCTCCCAAAGGCACATCTCAGGTATTCGGTCTTATATATGCTCACCCAAGGCCGTTGTCTTCCGTGAGCCTCCTCCAGGCCGAAGTCGATGTTTAACCTTCGGTGATTACGCCACCAATACAATGTCACAAGAAAGATCATGCTCCACGGGATGCCTTCTTGAATCCCTCGAGATAAGTCATCCGAGATCAAGGCAAAGAGGTAGGGACTTAAAGCGCATCCACAGTGAGCCCAACTCTCACCGGAAAAACTCGAGATCCCCACGGTGGACCGTACACGGGTCTTGGCCCCTCGCATATCCTTAATGACTCTCACATACCTCCTTGGGGTTCCCTTATCAAAAGAGTTCTGATAAGGTTTTAAAAGGTACCATTTTGAGGGTCGTTTAAGCCCTTATTTGATCACTTTTGTATCCGTTATTGCTTAATATCGTTCCTTTTCACTTTTTAGGTCTCTTGAAGGCAAAATGCTGGAATGGCACTTATTTGGACGAAAAGGCGCGAATATACGAAGAAAATGGCCAAAGTCGAATCGAGACACTCAAAGTCATTGAAATTAGCGACGGCGTCGGTGTTAATCTGACGCCGTCGGAGGATTTTAGTGATGATCGAGAGCCAAAACCCTATTTTCAAGTGACGACGTCGGGCTTTAAAAGAGTAGGCCGTTCTTACTCGACGGCCTAGATGCAACCAGCACGACGCCGGAAGTCAAGAGGACGGCGTCACAGACATAAGGTGACGCCGTCGCAAGGTTAACGTGGCCAAGACGAAACCCTAATGATGGCGACACGACGGCGCCACAAAACATAAGGTGACGCCGTCGCATATGTAATATTATATATAGAATCCGAATTTTTCGGTTTAGAGAGTCTTTTGGGTAAAACCTAAAACCGAACCAAGAGTGTCTTGTACGTATTTTAGGGTTCCAAACCCTATCTTACATCAAGATAAGTATTTACTTCATCAATTTAATTATGTCTTTGATTATTTGTGTGTATGCTTGCATGTTCTCCATGTCCGCTAATTTATTTGTGTGTTTGCTTAGGAATATGAAACTTAATTATTGAATATTGATTGGTTGTTTCTTATCTTAGTTGATTAATGATCTAGTAATGCGATAGGTCATTCGTTGTGTACTTAATGCTTGATTCATCTTTGTGAACCTTAGAATATAATTACTTTGAGTAGTTGTAAGCTAAACCATCCAAAGAGTGCCTTAGAGTAAGAGTTTATTATCCCTAGTGGGTTTTGTAGACGAGACCCTTTGGTAAGTTCAAAGAGTTAGGGAGAAACATACCCTACAACTTTAGACACACAACGCAACTAAGAATAAGGACGTGACAACTCAACCATCAATAGGAGATAATTAAGGAGTAGTAAAACCTAAGTAAACACATCTTTAAACTATCATACGAGCACACAATTAATTAGACATAGACTACCACCACCTTAGTTTAGATAATTAGATAATAGTAGAGTAATCGGTAGAAATACCAACCCCCAAATCCAAACCCCGAGATTCGTACTTTTCCTTTTCTAAAAAACATAAAAGATAAAAATAATCTTCCTCAACCCCAACCTTAGCGTAGTAACTTCTCACTAGCATTCCTATTCCCCAGAGAACGATATCAATTCCGTGGCTTACCCTAATACTACACTACAACGATTAGGTTCATTTGCCTAGGTGTTGAAAAACTTGCTCGACGAAAAGGAAGTTCCTTTGACCCGAGCGCGGCTGCGTAAGCGTATCAAGTTTTGGCGCCGCTGTTGGGAATAGAATAGCTAGTTAGTAGTCCACCTCGTTTAGGTTTCTTTGCTTGATTCCTATCAAGTAAACTTTTTCTCATTTTAAGCTTTCTTTTAGTCTATCCCCTTCTTCGTGACCTTTGTTCGTAACCCCATCACTTTTCATCATGGAAGGTGAAAACCCCTCAAATCATTGTCCCGCCAAGAGACCGTACTCTTGGTGAATACTCGAGACCAAGCCACCTAGGCTATAGGAACACCATTGAGCTTCCCGACCAAGCCCAAACTACGGCCTGCGATCCGACACCATCCGGTTGGTGCAAAGCGGATGTGCATTCCATGGACTTCGTTCAAGATCCTAATCGAAGATCTTAAGGATTTCCTTAAAATTGTCGATTCCATCGACCTTGATGCTACTACTCGGAGACCACGCGTCTGCGTCTCTTCCAATTCTCTCTACGGACCAAGCTAGTAATTGGCTTGACCGACTTCCACCGGATCCATCTCAAGTCGGGATGATCTCACCACTCGTTCCTCGCCCAATTTTTCCCAGGAGAGAACTACCAAACTTAGGAATGACATCTTGATGTTCCAACAACATCAAGGCGAAACTCAGACGAGGCGTGGACTCGATTTAAGGACTTGCTCCACAAAGTCCCTCATCACGGCATCGATCTTTGGCTTCTAGTCCAAATCTTTACGATCGTGTCAACTTCTCAACTAAGAAATCCATCGACCAAGCGGCGGTGGTAAACTTAGTAAACTCACCATGGAAGAATCGTAGGGTACAATAGAGGACCTTGCCCTCTATGAAAACGAATGTTGGAATGACCCCGTGAGTTGTCCAAACCGATAAAGCGGTCTCTTTGCCTCCCATTGACTCACAACCTTCCAATCGTAGGATGCTCGAACTTGAAGATCAAGCCAAATTCCTAATGAGCTCCTACGAGACTCCTAAGCTCGAGCCAAATAACTTAGGAAAATCCTACAACAACCCTCCAAACACCGGAACTTCCACTAGTCTTGAGGAATGGTGTCCAAATTCATGTCATCTCAAGAAGCTCGATTGACGCAACTTGAAGCCGATTTCAAGCAACGACAAAGCGAGATGACAAACAAGCTCGACACCTCTTAAAAGCCTTTAATGGACAAAGGGATGAAATACAAGAAAAATGGCGGAGATGATGGACTTAGTGAAAGATTACACTAAGGCGAAGATTCTCGAGAAGGTGCTAGTGAGGAACGATGAGCACGCCACCCCACTTTGTCTCGTTAACGCCATTTCCATTGCTTCCGATGAGGATGGAGCGGTTGAGAAGAAGGAGCACGAGAGCGGCAAGGATAGTAAGGATAAGAATGAGGCTCGGATGATGATGAACCCAAATTCATCAAGCATTACCTTAAGCATGAGATCAATAAGAAAACAATCGTTAACCAAGTGAAAAACTTTAGGTGCAATGATGTTCTTAGGAAAGCCCTCTTAGGTGAAATAGGAGAGGAAGAGTATGACACCATGCCTATTGGACCTATGTACGAGTCGATTCGAGAAAGCCAAGAACTAAGAAGCAAGAGATCTCGGGAACTTTGTAATTCCATGTAGCATAGGTGACTTAGAGAACCTAAATGCCTTGGCCGACCGTGGATCCGATGTAAACATAATGCATTGTCGGTCTATAATAAGTTGACTAAGGAGGAACCGACCAAGACCAATCTTAGACTTTCCTTAGCAAATCATTCATATGTTTACCCCATAGGAATAGCGGAGGATGTCTTAATTGAGGTTGCCAATATTGTCTATCCTGTGGACTTCGCAATTGTAGACATTGAGGAAGATAAAACCGCCATTAATCACGGGAACACCTTTCCGACCACCGCCAAGGCAACCATCAAATGCGGTGAAGGGATTATGATACTCAAAAGTGGAAAAGGACAAGTTAGGATACCTATTGTTCCGAGATATCCTTTGAAGATTATGGAGAAGGTTAAAGATAAGAATTGCATGTCTCCAATAATGCCGTTAAGAAGAAAATGGTTGAATGGGAAAAAGGGCTTAGAGAATTCATGGTTCAAGGGTTAAATGCGACATTGTGGAAACGTGATAAAAAGTTAGGAAATAACTATACCACAATACCACAAACTCAAAAGAACCCTAAGGAATTTTTGAATGGAGAAAAGGTGCTTTTGTATAAATCAAGAATAAAAGCATTATGGGGAAGGAATAAGCCAAGATGGTTTGGACCTTATACGGTGAAAGAAACTAATCTAAAAAAAACCGTTATCATAATAGACGATGTTGGAAGAGAATTCACGGTGAGCATACAACGTCTACAACCTTATGATGAAGGCTTAGTGGAAGAAAAGAAGGACGGCAATGAAATCACGTAGGGCATGACTTGAGTCTAGCTACAAGACTCATAAATAAAGAAAAGCGCTTAGTGGGAGGCAACCCATGCTTAATTGTTTGCTTGTTTGTGTCATATATCTTTTATTGATTGTTTATTCTCATGTTTAAATTTGTAAAAATGCTTTATTTTGTCTTTAACCTCGTCTTAATTACATATAAAGGTATTTTACATAAGGGATAAGTGTAGGAGGATTACACGCGTTTCAAAAGAAACGTAAACATGAGAATTACAATTAACTAAAAGATATATATGTGTGTTTGTTAGAGTCAAATGCTTGTATCGAGTCATAATGGATGTTTTGCGAAATTTTTCCAGATTCTAAAGATATAAATTTTCCGAATTTTTCTAGAAAATCGCAGACCGGTTTTGTCGGGATAACTGACGTCGTCAGATCGCAACTGACGGCGTCGGAAGGAGTAAAACAATAGATTAACTTTTTCGTTTTCGAGCTACTTATAAATTTTGGAATTTTCGGTCTTAATTTTCTAGAAAATCGCAAACATCCATTCCACAAGCATTATATCTTATTTAAATCGAGTTACTTCTTGTTAATTTTACTTTGTTCGATTTGATGCGTTGGGTTTCGTTTTCTTCAAGTGTGCGGGTTTAATTTATCAAGAAGAAGATACATAAGATTGGAAGGAGCTTTTCACGCATACATTCTTCTTGGAAAGGATTTAACCACTACTTTACACGGATCCTACCGAGCTAATCGGGGAGTATTAGTTTCTTCGTTTTTGATTACCTTCTTTTATCATAACTTTGATACTTTCGGGAACATTGGGGACAATGTTCGGTTTAAGTGTGGGAGGAAAATAAAGCGGAACTTTGAAACTATGCTTATCCTTGATTATTTGCTTTGTCCAATTGTATTTGTGTAATAAACCATGAGAAAATGTCGGTTAGGGTAATTTTGGCACCAAATTTAAAATTTTCATGACATATAGGAGTGGGCCATTAGTCTTAACAAAAGCGTCTCACGGATAGGAAGTTGCATGACTAGCACAAAACCCTTTACCACCCAAATTCCACCCAAAATGTGAGGATCGCCTTAGATTAGTAGGAATTAAAAGCATTCATCTTCAATGCTTAGAGTGTGAACCGGTAGTATATTAGATTCTAGAACTTGTTTTGTGATGCATTCGAGATCGCATGTGAGACTACACTTGTGTAGTTAGGAATAACTAAATGATAAGAGGCATTAGGATAACCCTTGTTTGATACCGTAATATAATTACTTCTTCCACATCGGTTGAGTAATTCCCCACACCCTTTGCGTTGTACTCATCTTTAGTACACGATACCCTAGTTAACCCCTCGAGCCTATCCTTTTCGCGGTTCTCGTGATGTTTGGTTTTCGGAATATCAATGAAGAGCATTGTTTACACCCCACCCCAAATATACACCCAAATCGCCTTAGCCTACCCCTTATGCACTCACTTTTAGTGCAAATGTTTATTATCACCCTAAACCCTTAGTTCAATTATCGGTTGCTTGCATGAGTTGCTAAGTCGAGTCATATCCTTTGTATACAGTTTTGGGACGATTGGGATTCATGGGAAAAGTTAAAGTTTATGAAATGACGGAAGGGAACGTTAAATTTAAATTCCCTTTGTTTGCGTAATAATGTACCCCAAGTGTTTTGATCTTTTCAATTCGGGTCAAATTAGTGTTAGAGTAATAAAAACTCAAGTGTAGGGATGTGCCTATAAATCCCTATCATTTTGATGTTACCGTAGAGGATGGTAGAGTAAAAGTGTATGAAAAAAAAAATAAAAAAAAATATAAATAAAATATATATATATATATAAAATATATATATATATATATATATATATATATATATATATATATATATATATATATATATATATATATATATATATATATATATATATATATATATATGGGCTACCATCCTACATCTATCCTTTAAATTTATGTTTGTTTATTTCCATTACCTAGAGTTTTAGAGTGTCGAGTCTTGGCTTAGCAACGCCATTCTTCGTATGCATTTAACATAGAGATTTTGACTTGCCACCACTAAATAGCCTATCCCACCAAACCCTTGTTTCCCTACCGTAAGCCTAACATTACAACCCTTTAAAGACCTCTTTGATAGTCTTTCCTAAGTGCTTACGCCAAAGCGATGGAGGTTTGATCTATTCTCAAGCCTATGGTAATCTATGTACTAGGACCGGTTAATGAGTGTTTATCTTCCATTTCCAATTTGTTATATTCCATATACACCCGAGAGAGATGTGAGTATCCAAACACCCCATATGAGGTGCTAGTATGTAATTTCCGTGCTTGTTATGACTTTTGCGGGGCTTATATGTGTTGTGGACCATTTTAAATCAATGCTTCATGACCCTAACTTATAAATTAATTGGCTAAAAGCACATTTGCTTGAGGACAAGCAAATAACAAGTGTAGGGATATTTGATAAGGTTTTAAAAGGTACCATTTTGAGGGTCGTTTAAGCCCTTATTTGATCACTTTTGTATCCGTTATTGCTTAATATCGTTCCTTTTCACTTTTAGGTCTCTTGAAGGCAAAATCTTGGAATGGCACTTATTTGGACGAAAAGGCGCGAATATCTGAAGAAAATGGCCAAAGTCGAATCGAGACACTCAAAGTCGCTAAATTACAGGCGACGGCGTCGGTGTTAATCTGCGACGCCGTCGGAGGATTTTGTGACGATCTGAAGCCAAAACCCTATTTTCAAGTGACGACGTCGGGCTTTAAAAGAGTAGGCCGTTGCTACTCGGGACGGCCTAGATGCAACCCGCACGACGTCGAAGTCGAAGAGGACGGCGTCACGGACATAAGGTGACGCCGTCGCAAGGTTAACGTGGCCAAGACGAAACCCTAATGACGGCGACACGACGGCGTCACAAAACATAAGGTGGCCGTCGCATATGTAATATTATATATAGAATCCGAATTTTTCGGTTTTAGAGAGTCTTTTGGAGTAAAACCTAAAACCGAACCAAGGGTGTCTTGTTCAAGATTTTAGGGTTCCAAACCCTATCTTACATCAAGATAAGTATTTACTTCATCAATTTAATTATGTCTTTGATTATTTGTGTGTATGCTTGCATGTTCTCCATGTCCGCTAATTTATTTGTGTGTTTGCTTAGGAATATGAAACTTAATTATTGAATATTGATTGGTTGTTTCTTATCTTAGTTGATTAATGATCTAGTAATGCGATAGGTCATTCGTTGTGTACTTAATGCTTGATTCATCTTTGTGAACCTTAGAATATAATTACTTTGAGTAGTTGTAAGCTAAACCATCCAAAGAGTGCCTTAGAGTAAGAGTTTATTATCCCTAGTGGGTTTTGTAGGCGAGACCCTTTGGTAAGTTCAAAGAGTTAGGAGAAACGACACCCTACAACTTTAGACACACAACGCAACTAAGAATAAGACGTGACAACTCAACCATCAATAGGAGATAATTAAGGAGTAGTAAAACCTAAGTAAACACATCTTTAAACTATCATACGAGCACACATTAATTAGACATAGACTACCATCACCTTAGCTTAGATAATTAGATAATAGTAGAGTAATCGGTAGAAATACCAAACCCCCAAATCCAAACCCCGAGATTCGTACTTTTCCTTTTCTAAAAAAAAACATAAAAAGATAAAAAATAATCATCCTCAACCCCAACCTTAGCGTAGTAACTTCTCACTAGCATTCCTATTCCCCAGAGAACGATATCAATTCCGTGGCTTACCCAATACTACACTACAACGATTAGGTTCAACGCCTAGGGTGTTGAAAAACTTGCTCGACGAAAAGAAAGTTCCTTTGACCCGAACGCAGCGTGAAGCGTATCACTAGGAGCTTGATGCCCTATAGTTGCTACACACTGCACATCCCCTTGTTCTTGAAGATGGGGATGAATTCATTGAGTCTCCATTCCTCTGGCATCTTAGCACCGGAGAAGATCTTGTTGAAGAGACGAGTCACCATTCTACCCTCCCGCCTGGCCCAGGCATCTCCAAGCTTCTATGGGGATTTGGTCCAGCCCTACCGCTTTGTTTCTTCCCATCTTCTCAAGTGCAACCTTCACTGGTTGGTGATCCTCGAATAGTAGCATTCGGGTCTTATATTAGTGTTCTCTTCTTCCCACTACCTTCGTAAGCTTCCTCCGTTGAAAAGTGAGGAGAAATACTCTCCCATCTTTTCCTAATATCTTCTTCGACCACAATGGTTCGTCCGCCAAAATCTTTGATATATTTGACGCTTCCTAGATCCTCCTTCTTCTCTCTCGGGCTTTAGCAATCCACAAAATATCGTTTGCCCCTCTTTGGAGTCCGCTTCTTGTACAAACTAGTATATATATATATATATATATATATATATATATACTAGTTTTAAGCTCGCCTGATGGGCGGGCATGACTTATAATTATTTGTTTGTTGTTTTTGTTAAGCGAAATACATTTTAGAATTGTCAAACAATATTAAAAACAATTTTTTTTCGTAATTGTAAATAATTGTATGGTCTGCGTGGATGTAAATTATAAAACATACAAACTATAAGTAACTAAGTTTAGTGTAATACATATAAAGATAATGAAACAATTAAATAATATAAGTATCTGCTTTTGTAGAAACAAATCAATGCTGGGACAATGTTTGGCCTTAACTTTTATTAATCGTCATAGCGAAATAAAAATGAATGATCATTTTATTCATATACAAAATAAAATTTCTTTGTACACGACATTTGTTGCAAGTTCGTATTAATCGCCTTGTCACAACAAAGAATCTTAAAACCTTTTTTCGCCTTAACTCTTGAAAGACCATCGTTGTACCGTTCATGAAATTATATACTCCGTACCTTCTAATAGCGTGTTGGCCATCCCACTTAAGCGATCAAGACGTCACCTACAATATTATATGTGTAAAGTACCTATTATCACGAAAGTCGGTATGAAGATCCCCAGAAATTAGTTTCAAAACTTATAATCGGGAAAACTTATATGCTTAAACTTAAAAAATGTAGTATTCCATAGTCCCAAATCATATACCTGTTAATACATCATGCACGTTGCATCTAGCTGAGACATCTCAGCATCATAGGTGCTCACAAGCTCCAAGTCCTCCGGTGTGCTAACTAAATAAGTAAACCTGGAAATACGACAAATTAAGCGCAATGGACTTACAATCCAAACATAAATTACTAATTTATAAGAAAAGTTCATTACCTCTCCAATGTTCCTTTTTTTGAACCACGTTAGTAAATAATCAAGTGAAGTTAGTAAAACTAAAAAAAATAATAATAATTAATTAATTAAAAAAAAGTTTAATGATAGCTCTTACCTTATATTGTTCCTTTTTTTCTAAAAATTTACAACGTTCGCTATAATTTTTAAGAATTTCTTCATTAGCTCGTCAAAAACACCATCTGTTAACTGCAATATCCAAATTAACAAATGCGTTATGTAACGTAAACAACATAATGTGTATATATTAGTGTCAAGTACCTTCTATGTACTTGATGGTTTAGTATGGATATTTGCATGAAGTAAAATCAATACCAACGATATGATTATCGGGTACCTTGGATGGATTTGATGGTTTAGTAGATCATCAAATATGGATATTTGCAAGATGTAAAATCAATACCAACGAACCTCTGGTGAAGAGATGACTATTGAGCTTCGAGGATACTTGTGTGTGTACGGTCCTACAATATCAAGAAAAAGACACCCGTAAGTTTCAAGATCATCCTAGTTAATTTTAAACTACATTGCTCTTTGAGAAATATGTACCCAACTATGTAGGGACTTTTCTCGTCACGACTTAATTAAATTTCAAATACCACAATCGTCACAATGGGCCGATCCTTGCGGTCTCAGCGTAAAACCTAGCATCGTTGAAACAAAAGCGCTCATAAAAATTAACAATTTATTGGTTAACCCAATTTATCGACCCGACTACCAATACATTACCTATTTTGACCTAAACCCGTGTTCACACCTTAACCTCCCGCCTATTTTCTATCTCCAAATTACATAGATGGATATATATACCGACCATGTAAGCTTAAAGGATCAAGAGATGCATCGGGTTTCATGCTCCATAAAGCAATGCATCCCCATTTTGGTTAAATAGATAGCCATTCTTTGCCACATTCGGATAATTCATTCCACCAAGGCACAACATCGATGTTCTCCTTTCTGTAATGGAGAACCGTCTCACCGCCTTTCTTCAACATCCGACTTGTCAATGACCGATAAGAAAAATATCGATGATTAGAGAAATATATATGTGCAAAGTTATCATTGGAAAGCGTCACTTACGGTGTATATCGAATCAGAGCCATTCTAAGACACCCATATTTGGTGATAAAGTCATCTTGGAAATAGACATAATGAGGCTCATACTTTTGTCCATCTTTTACTATAATGGGGTTGTTACTTGAACACATGTCAAACAAAAAACAATAGTGCATCGTTAATAACCGGTTAAACAGACTCAATTCAAGTCAAGTGGACAAGTTTCAAGATGGGTCAAGTCGGGAATTAACATAGACAATATGATTGTATGTGTGTGTGCCGTGATCAAACCATGATTTGAGAGCCTTGTTTTGATAATCGGTGACCAAACTCCACTTCTCCATATAACAATGTTGCAACAAGAAAATTAGATCATCTTAGGCCCTGTGGTAAACTTTTTACGCTTTAACTGTTCTCAAGCACAAAACCTGTATGAAGGTTGCTAATAACCCAAGGAACTTGATAACATGAGGGCTAAACCATTTATACATGTGCTTTTGTTTATATATAGAGATGCCTTCTCTAACAACAAATACAATTGTGCTAAACTCTTAGGAATTCCACCAAAGCGGACCGAAAATCCATGAGATTACCGTATCATTTGCTCGTTCCCAAAGAGGATGATCGAACTTAAATCATTGGTTCAATAGATTTACCAATTACGATTCGAGCATATAAGCCAAAGCTTTAATCTGCTTGACCAATTAATACCATTTTACGTAAGCATTTATGTTGAACTTGAACCGTAAGGATTTAGACAAATGTAAATTAGATATATGAGTAAAGCAAGGTAAAGATGATTCCTAATATATAAATTTAAGTATCTCGATATCAAAGCACAAGGTGTCGATTGCATCTTAGAAAGCAAAGCAAAACTTTAAAATTCCCAAATTAAACGCCATCGATAATACGCTAACATGGTTTCTTCGCCTTGAGAAATAAAGCGAGAAAAGGCCATGGTTGCAGCCATAGAGATTTATTATCTCTTTAATCCTTCCGTAATATAAAATCACGAAAAAATATTTTGTTTCACTCCTCCAACATCTGCGCCTTAATGCTCTTACTAAGCTCAAGATTTTCTATCATCATCAAAGTTGGAGAAACTCTTTCCACATCGTTCCAAGAAATATTGGGACACGAAG
Source organism: Chrysanthemum lavandulifolium (assembly GCA_022545495.1). Lineage (NCBI taxonomy): Eukaryota > Viridiplantae > Streptophyta > Magnoliopsida > Asterales > Asteraceae > Chrysanthemum > Chrysanthemum lavandulifolium. The sequence goes on from CM040246.1 coordinate 151,622,943, forward strand.
ACAAATCAGTGATTCTAGTGTCCGTGATGAGCAAAAGCACGTAAACCTCTACCGGTTATAGCCTTACAACCCGATAAGTAAATAGCATTCACTTTAAATGCTTCTTTCTAGCAATCAAACAGTGAGATATCCATTACTTTGATCAACCAAGACAATCGCAATGTCGATACTTGGTAATTGAGATATCGCCATATCGATGAGCAACTTACCTTTGTATCCACGGTATAACGAGGTATGCCATAATCTTTACTTACGGGTTCGACTTCACAATAATAAGCTTACTCACATCATCCACTTAATAAAGAAACATCCAGCTTAATAAAACAATCGTGTCCCTTCTTCCTTCTTGCTTTTAGCTTGTGTTTCTTCACTTGTGTTCTTTCGGTAGTGTGTTCCTTGAGCGTGTGTTCGTATTCATTCAAGAACCCGTGTCATTAATTTTCGTTCGATGTGTTTGTTGAGCGTGTATATGTTCAAAGAACCCGTTTCATCAATTATCTTGCAACTTTTGTCAACAACATCATCGCCTTAGGTTTTTTCAAAGAACCCATATTATCCGATGCCCTTTTCTTGGACACCTTTAAGCTTACCAAATAACCAGTACCTTTTTATTAAGCCAAACACCCCCTAAAACAGCAACAACATAACAAATTAGCCTTCGTGAGTACCATTTTCTTGACCAAACACCCCAAAACAACAACAAATATAACCAATCATCATCTGAAATGTAATCATCATGAACACCACCATGAGATCAATTATGAAGAAGCAGTTGAAACCATAACCAAAATCAAAACCGACGACCAAATATCTGCTTTACCCACCCATAAACACAAACTCAATCAGGCAATCAGCCATAATCAAACCGACGACCATATCTCATCTCTAGCACTAAAACACCACCAACACCACCAAAGCGCTGTTGAAGTATTTTTTGTGAGGTAGTAATGATGTCGCGATATCCTTGATTTTATTAAGCTACGCCTTTATGTTACTCGATATTTTGAAGCCGGATGTCGTGGCTTGGGGTTAGCGACTTGTGGCTTGGTGCGGGTGATTCAAGCCTCTCGCCTTGAAGCCGATGAGAAGACTAACCTTTAATATAATTTCAGAACTTTCATGTCATGCCCCATGTTAGCAAGGTGGCTGCATTGCTCATGGCTACGCATCCGGATTGAAACCCTTGCTACAAAATGCACCGAAAAAGACGATAAAACTTAATTTCACGAAAACAAAAAATAAGCATCACAGTTGAAATGTGAATCGCTATGTACCTCCTTTATGTCAATGAAATGCACTCTAATTATAGATATGGCCATAATTGCGCCTTCATCCAAAGGATATCCAAATGATTGTGAAACTCGAACTAATGTTCGCACTATAGGCATGGTGTGAAAAAAAGCGTTAAATGGAAAGGCACTATATAAAACTTGATAAACTCACCGAAGATACCACAAGATATGGTGGGAAATGAAACACGCTTAACATTGTTTTCTTGCAATGCGATGCTTTTCCTAAATGGAGGATTATAGAAAGAAAAAAAGATTCTAATGGGAAATTCAAGAAAAGCTTAGTAACCGAGCCATGCGAATATTGCAAGGACTCATAGACAAAGTGACGCGAGGCGAGTGAATGTCGGTTGCTCACAATATCCTGCTACATGAGCAAATGTTTCTTGCTTCTTTGGGTACCCAGATAGTGATACTTCCGTCGATGTATCCACTGTTTTTCGCGCGCTACTACATCCATCGGTGGTTTTACCGACCACCGATCCCCATAAGAGCGCTTAAAACCCACGCCTAAAAGCACCACCGACGTCCTTTAATAGTTCTAACTCGATCTTGGGCTTCACCTTGAGCTTGCATTTCCTGTGGCATATCTCTCGCGTATCTAATATCATTAAAGACGATGGAAAGTGGCACAAATGGTAAAACCATTCCACGTTTTTTGTTATGATCGATTCAAGAATGCTACCCTCTCTTGATGACATTCGAACTTCATTCTTCCTTTCTACATATAGTAATATCCATAATGTGATAATGTGAAGACTAATCATAATATTAGAAATTTAGTGGTCGACACTAATTTGGTTCTTGATGTCACACCGAGGGTGGTCTTGCAGATAAGTCATTGGACCGTCTGCTTACATAGCTTTTCGAGCGCCTACACTGTCTTCCTCAAGTTCGATAGAACCGCTGAGCACTCCCAAAGGCTGCATACGACATATTTGAGCTAAGAGTTTCATGTGCTTGTTAGGAAGTAGTTTGGAACATTGAAAGCTCCTCAAATTCGAGGATGCGGTAGGACATCATGAAGCATATCAAGAAGCTAATTATGTAACCTCCTTAGGCGAACACACGCAACCTTCAAGAATTGCTTGGAGACTCGGGAAAATGATTTTACATCATCTAGATTCGTAGATACATTTTACAATGCAAGATAGTTCGTCATTTCCAAGTTGTTCCATTGCTCTCCAGGGTTAACCGTAAAATCTAAACAAAGAACTCTTGACACGGGTTTATGGTCTTTGTCGCTACGCCACTTGCCACCACCACCGTAACGTGTAAAGAAAATGCTTACATGAATATTTTACTCATGATAACATCCAACACTTATGCTTTTGGTTTTAATAAGCAATAGTGTTATATATAGCAATAAAATGACAATAGGAAAATCAAATATATTAGATGGCCTTTATTTTGATGAGTGCAAAAGGAAGAACAATTGTGAAACCGACATGCAACTCGAGTCGTGAAACTATGCTCCCATAAGCATTTGAATTTTCACAAGAGATGCACACGTAAAGATATATCAAGAGCACACAGAAATACCTCAGACCCAGCAATGTCGTGCATGTTTGATTATGTCGACATGAAACCTATTGTGAATAACAATCAAACAACTTAGATCACTAAAGTATAGATCAAACAACTTAGATCACTAAAGTATAGATCAAAACATATAATAAATGAACCATAAATAACAAATGATAGGAAAATCAAAATAGTTCACTAAAAATGAAAACGTCTATTTAAAATTGGTGATTAATCATACACGATACGATATTACCAATCAGTTGGTGCGAGAAAATAAAAACTCAACATGCAATTGAATTATAGTTAGTGATCAAAATTTGAAAATAATGATATGCTAACCGATGATATTGCACTAATGAGAAAGAAGACCGATTATAACGAATACAAATACATAAGCACCTCGTGACAATCTCCGCTTGTCATCCTTCCCGCAAATTAATTTCATAACATTAAAGATATGTAGTAGTAAATAAAATTTGAGTGTGGTTTGTGACCATGGTTTACTAATATAGAATTTGGAGTCCTTCCCAATGTTATGTGTTATAAAAATAATAATTTATGTAAGAGCACTTTCGAAGTAGCCAAAAGAGTTTCAAAACACCTTGTTGTCCCACAAAATTAACTATTAAAGGTAGATAATATATTATAGTTCATCGATGTTAGGTCGGGTTAAGCACCATTACACATGAAATGTAAAATATACATCCTAAGATAAAAACACATACGAACAACAATAAAAAGGCAACCTCATTATTAAGATGAAGAAGTAATTAACCTTCACAGACACCATGGGGCCGAGATCATCTTAGCTAGTAAAATATCTAATGATTTTGAACCTTTAGGTGAATTCACCAAGTTCAAGACGAGAGGTCTCGACCGACGATGCACCCACGAGCAGACTTCCTTCAGCTCCACCATTACGCCTTCCATAACCCCCAAGCAAGGGTACCTAAAACGATAAAATAACTAGAGCTCGGGTTACTTAATATAGTAAAACATATCAACAATTATTAGATAATATAAACAAAACATATTAAAGATTTCAGTTCACAAACCTCGGACAAGCAAAAGACGAACACGCCCCGAGTCAACACTCCCGCCTCATAGGGAAACCTTGCTTGTCACACCCTCCCATGATCTTGAACACGTAGCCCTTGAACTCCTATTAACCAAAACAAAAAACAAACTTTAGATATCATGTCATCTTTGGCAGTAAGTATACACCTGAAATATTGTAATATTACTCAAGTTAAAACTAATTTCCTACACTAACTGATTGTACATATATTAAAATGAAAACGTAATCTGAAAAGGGTATAACCATATTCAATTGGATCCTTTAAAAACCTGCAAAAAATTGACAAAACCAATCAACAAACATAACATGCAATTGAATTAGGGTTTGAAGAAAACTTATATTGTGAATTGGGTTAGCATGCCACTGTAAAATTTAAGCACCCACCATTGTTGTTATTGTGGTGTCCATTATTGTATCATGCATGTTACCCAGTAAACATAAACAACCTAGTAAATTGTTTGGAACACAGTAAACAATGATAATAGAGTTTTGAAAAAAAATGGTTGAACCGAATGATATTAAGAAAAGATAATATATATTTAAGGAAAAGATATGTATAATAAGTTTTAAAAAGATAATTACTTCATAAAATTTTTGTAGATAAATTGTATTTATTATATGATTCCAATAAAATTATAGCCATTTATATATTATAGTATGCAACATAATTATCAAAATAACTCGTTGCCTAAGTGGTAAACACACAAGTTATTTATACTAATCCTACAAACAACCCAAGTTCAAATCTCACCATGCACATTTTTTACTAAAAACAATTTTATAAATAATACCTTCAAAATCCAAAATTCATACATTAAATCGTAAAATAAAATCGTAATAATTAGATGGATAAAAACATTGCTTAGTTGGACAAAAATGCTTATGTGACATGAAATTTGATTATTTGGCATTGAGGTGGCATTAATGTCAAATGCCTCCTGTTATATATAATATATTGTTGTTCCCCGTTCACTTTCGTTTAAAACGGTTTAAGTTTATAAAACAAGTTAAAAGTGAACTATGACTGAAATTAACATAAAGAAAACACACTAAGTAATTTTCAACATCATATTCTTATTAGAAATAAATCAACAAAGAATCGTTACCCAAGTACTTGGAATAGTACTTGGGATTGAAATAACAAAGTTGGGTGATTCTCCTAAGCTCAAAGCTAAGTCCGAGCACAACTCTAGAGCCCACCGAGCTATCTCGGGAACTAAGTTAGATTTGGAGGAGTGAAAAGATGGCTTGCGTGTATGTGTGTTTTACAATTCACAAGCTTAACCTTTTCACTCCATCTCTTATGCTATTTATACATGTATGATATTTGACTCTTTCCTAAGTGACAAGCGACATCATACGTAAGACAAAATACGATGTATTTTGTCTCATTTAAAGACTATTCTAGGTAAGAGACAAGACTACTTTCTTAAGTTCGATGATGACACCGAGCACGATCTTTGCCATTCAGTGGAAAGTTGACTTTGGTTGATAAGGACTTGCCTTATCCGATTCAACCTTTCCGCCTTGTCCCGCTCTTTCTTGATCTTTACATCCTTCGCTTTCTACTTCAGGTTTGTCTTCATGTAAGAAGTTGGAGAGGAATCTTAGGGATTCGATGAGTTATTGTCATCACTCACCGAATCCATCATCTTCTTCTTGACCCGCCTTCACCCTTTAAGTTCCGCATCGAGTGGAGAGACTTCTTCTTTGTCTCATCGAGTATCTCGAAGACGACTCACCGAGAGACTATGCACTCAAGGACTGTTTGTGTTAGCGGATTAAATACTTGGGCTATTTTCTATTCAAATCCTAGATTAAGGGGTTTGGGTATTCTTCGAACCCAACATATATATATATATATATATATATATATATATATATATATATATATATATATATATATATATATATATATATATATATATATATATATATATATATATATATATATATATTAGCCAATGTGATATAAGAAAAGTTGTTATGGCGAATCAAAGCGAAGAGTTGTGGAAATCCGAAGAAAAGAAAATGAAGCTATGATCATTTATTAGTTTGCGGATTGTTTGGTAGCTAGCAACATGGGTATTAGACTTGATTCTATTTTTCTTTTAACGCCAATTTCATTAACATTCCCATGCCTTATCCATACCCTTTACCCTAAGCCTAACATTTCAACCCGAATAAAAGTCCTCTTTAGATATTTTTGCTTGGTGCTCACCTTGGCGTCGGTGGAGTTTTGTTTCTTGTACAAGCCTATGGTAATAATCTAATCATGACCGAGCAATGAGTGTGATTTATCTTGTTACTCCACTAAAATTGAGTGATTTAGTGAATTATATTTCGTTCCTTTTTCGTGAGGTATTTTGAAATGTTAATCATGCAAGAAAATCATTGGATCTTGTCAAACATCTTAAATTTTCACCCTTAAAACTAAATTGATGAATCTTCTCGTACTTGTACTTGGTGGATTTGCATCATATTTTTCGTAATCATAATTTTGTACCGTGGATATTTTATTTTCTAGATTTGCTTGAGGGCAAGCAAAGTTTAAGTGTGGGGAATTTGATAACGCTTCATATTGTACATGTTTTCGATGGCGTTATGTGTGCTTTTGTATATGTTATTTGGTTATATTCATATGATTTTAGTGCTTAATCGCATCAAAAGATGTTTGTCTAGTATTTATAACCAAGTGCGAGGAAACGGAAGGAAAGGTTAAAGAATGTTCAATAAAAGAAGATTTCGTTTCGAGAAAGCATGTCAAGCACAAGTCAACATTTCAAGTATCGTAGAAGATCAAGATGATTGAAGAACCAAGCTCTACAAGTCGAATCAAGAAAAAGGTCGATTTTCCATCATTCAGGAAGTCCAGCCGATCGGTCGCAACCCGCAACCAAATGGGCTGGAAAGAGGTCAAAAGTTATACCTTGAAGACAGACCAGCCGATCAGTCGCCGCCCGCAACCGATTCTGCTAGGTTAGTGCAAGAAAACCAACCGGATCGGCTGGACAAGCAACCGATCCGGCTGAAAGGCCTGTTTATGCTATTTCTTCATCACTAAGATTCCCCATTGCATCCAAACGATTCTAGGTCCTTCCCTTGGTGTATGCTAGTCCCTTCCTAACTCCTTGGAGGCCACGTTCAACATTTAATACCCTAGGCCTTGGAACTAGTATAAATAGAGACCTCTTGTGAGCATTTGAGACACACACTTCAATACAACTCTCTCTACTCATCAAACACAAAGCTCTTAGCTCTTAAATTCGTCCTTAGAAGTCCAGAAAAGTTTGGAGGTCCAAAAAGTCAACATTTGGAGGTCAAACCCCTAAGAAGTCAACCCCAATACTTTGGAAATCATTACTTCACCATTTGTAATCTTATTCCAAGCATTGTAAGACTCTTAATCATGTTTTCTAATGTTCAAAGTTCTGAGTTTATGTTTGTGTTTGCTATGAGTGGCTAGTTTCTTTATACACTTGATTAAATGATGTTGATTATCATATGATTAGTTTATGAGTGTGTTAACATGTTTTAATTCAATTTCAAGTTGATTCTAAGATCCAATTGTGCTAAAGTTTCATAGTGACATTTATTAATCAAGTTTGACTAGTTGATAGTAATCGTAGAGGTCGAAAGAACTTATTGTTATTCAACTAGTTATAATCATTTTGTCTATGGATGATTGTTTTTACCCATTATTCTTGGTTAAACAAAGAAACTAAAGTGTGGTTGTAATAAGAACGCTTTTTGATTATCAAGTTTGATTGATTGAAAACATCTAAAAGGTTGTAAGATTAGTTGTTTACAATCAATTGTAACCTTTTGTCTATAATCGGCTACCTTTTGTATTGACCATTTCTTAAGCAAATTTGATAAAACAAATGGATGTTTTTATGTTTAAGTTTATGAAAGTAAACTTATGAAACTTGAATTTATCTTGAATTGATTTGTTAAACTTAATGCTTGTTTTATGAACTAAAATCTTGACTTAAGGTTTAACTTGTAAGAACAATAGATTAGTTCACCAACTAATTGTCATAACCAACATGTTAAGAGGTTAACACAATCATATTAATCATGGATAAGAAACTAGTTTAAGCAATTGTAGTTTTTAATCATCTGAATTTCATTATATCTATTCTCGTTTGTTAATACAAATAAGCTGTAAAAACGTTTATTTATATTTTACGATCTTCTAATGTTTTGTCGATAACAAACGTAAAATCATTTTAACGAAACAAATAAAATACGTAAATGGTTTGAACTAATAGTTTCTAACATATTCACATTTTCACATAAAACACTAAAACAAGTATAAGTGATTTTATGATTTAATATTACATATGTACAACAACTAGTGTTTACATATTTGGGTAAAATATACACATAACTAGTATGTAGTATATTGGGTAATATAAATGGTAGAAACTTAAGTATCATAACCCATTGGGCAAATACATTGAATGTAGTTAAGTACAACCCAAAGCCCATGGAGCTTGACCCATAACCCATTGCTTGACATCATGCTTATATCATATATGGATAATATCCATAACCCATGGTATTGACCCATACCCAATGTCTAGATACATTGAACCCTTGGTGAGCACTCAAGAGAATGTCTAGATACATTGAACCCTTGGTGAGCACTCAAGAGATACATTGTATCTAGCTAAAGACCCATGGATCAACCCATGACCCATGACCCATAACCAAAAATACCCATGGGCAAAGAGGAGCGTTCCACGGATCCCTGGCTTTGTACTAGCCGGATCCCAAGTGGAAGGGATCCGTGGGATCTGGGGAACAGTAGATAATTTTCTCTATAAATAGAGAGCCATTTCTTCCTTTCTACTCACCACTTTTACATACATACTTCCCAAGTATTATAACCCTCTAACCTCATATCCAAGTGATCTATGTAGTTTGTCTTTTGTTTTTGTGTGATCTTCTAGGTTCCTCTTAAAGGCAAGATCACCACTTCTTGAAGACGAGCAAGCTCAAGTCCATGAGTTGCCATGCTTCGTCATCATCAAGATAGCTAAGGTTCTCTTGTTGATAGTTCTTCCTTCCTCCACAGATGTTGGGTTGAAGGCATTAGTGAAGAAAGAATGCCGAAAGTGTCAAGATGAAAGCATTAGTGAAAGGTGCTCATCATCCGTGTCAAAGCATTAGTGAAGAATGCTAAAGGTGTCAAGACGAAGGCATTAGTGAAGGGTGCCAAGCGTTGTGTTTAAGGCATTAGTGAAGGATGCCGAAGAATCAAATCAGGTGGCATTTAGGAAGAGTGCCTAGGTCGTATAATCGATGAGGTGCATCGTTATACATATAAGTATTTTTTTTTTCCAAGGATGGTGATATCCTTGATGGTGTTGTAACAAGGAGTAGATCTCCTTGAGATTAGGTGTTGTGTTGTGAAGGGTAGTAGTTCCTCCATAGTAATGGAACTAGGTGCTTAGCCTAGTACCTAATAAAGGGTAGGCGACGTTGTGATAGGATTAGTTCTCCTTGGTGTGAAAGAACTCGGTGGTTATCCTAGCATCGTATAAAGGGTAGGCGACGTTGTGTTAGGTGTGGTTCGCCTTGGTGTGAAGGAACTCGGTATTTATCTTTGTACAGAAAAAAGGTTGCGGCGTTGTGAAGGCTTCTCCGCCATAGGAGTTGGTGTAGTGTTTACGAACTCGAGTAGGTGACTCGGGGAGTGGAGTAGGCAAGGAAGGTGTCCTTGTAGCGAACCACTATAAATACTTGTGTCGTGGTGATGTGCTTCTTACTCTTTATCTTTCATTACACGTTTATATATCTATCTATCAACGTCCAACATAAACAACCAAATAGATTGACATAAGTCGATCTAAATATTTAAAGGAAGTTTTAAATTGGTAAAACTATTCAACCCCCTTCTAGTTTTCCACAATTGGCATCAGAGCTTCATTACCAAGTTTTTTTTGTATATTGTACTTTGAAAACTTGATACGATCCGTGTATGTTTGAAAACTACAAAGAAGGGAATTTCTTAAAACAAAAGTCATGTTTTTAGAAATCATCATATGTTGGATAGTGATAGATCATTCTAACATTTTCCTTTGAGAAGTCTTCATACTAGGATTTGGGTATCTTAGAAGATCATGAAGTATTTCACTCTATGGTTTCTAAAACCATAAAAGGAATATAGCAAAGGATTGGGGTATCTTAGAAGATCATGAAGTATTTCGCCTATGGTTTCTAAAACCATAAAAGGGATATAGCAAAGGTATGTTTTTTAGTTACATTTTTTTTTCAAAACGTGCTAAATTGCTTGTGGACAAAATGGTGATATATGCTTCATCTTATAATAAGCATAATATGAAAAGTGTTTTAGTGATTTTTTCTTTGAAGTTTTGTTGTTAGATATCTTGTTAATCAAGCTTGAATAAAGGTAAAATGGGTAATATAACTTCACTAAAAGTCTACAAAGACTAAACCTTTTCGCCGGGTCAAAACATACATTTTGTAATTCGTCGTCGATCCGCGGATCCCTCAAACAGACTCGACGGATCCTCAAGCAAGGGATCCGTGGTACGAAGACGCTTTTGTCGAATTTCAAAAATTCATAACTTTTAACCGTAAGTCGTTAGAAGTCGTATACCTATCGCTTTTAAAGGTATTTGAGTCTACTTTCATTTAAAATGATTTCATAAACTGATTCAAAACAATAATTTACAGAATCATTGATTTTAATAGAAAGTCATTTTTCGGTCATAACTTTTGCACAAACTTTTGATCTAATTGGAGACGGATGTTTTCGCTTTTGAATAACAATGTGTCCTCTATTGAAATTAAGGTTTTGATCATATTTATAAATATAAAAGAAACTAATCAAGCTTGGTATACATGTTTATATTTAACACAAAGCGATGAAAAGAACTTTCAGTATGCTATGCTAAATGATAAATTGTCTTCTGCATTACTTGATTATTTGCTTATCTCAAATAGCTTTTGTGCTTGTTTGATTGAATAGCATATGTGGTTTCCTTACCTTGCTATTCATTCTCTTGTTTGTCGATTTAGTAATATTCTACTAATCAATGTGCTATTTGAAGGAGTGTTTGGGATAACATTTAGTTGTGTCGAAAATGTTAGTTTAGATATTTAGATAAGTCATATAGGTTGAAAATGTTTAAAACATATAACACACTAAATGGATTTTGATTGAGTTTGTCATATGTGCTTATATGATTTCCTTTGTTCTTGTATCATTTTCTAAAACAACAAGAATGTACATCGGATCATAACCTACACTTGTGTTGATGATGTACTCTCCCATTTTCCTTTTCATGATCGCTCTCCAAGCTTCATAGTAGGATTGAAAACTTGATTATTTCATCCGATATACTCAAGTAAATTATTTTGCAACGCAAATATAATTGTTCATATCCGAAAGTCCAAACTCAAAGCTTTCCAACAACATATGTTGAACTAACTCATCCAACCATTTTTTTTTCTTCACCATATGGACAACTTTTAATTATTTCTTTTTACACCTTCCTCACCTTAGTTGTTTCAAGTATAATATTAATAAAAACGAAGCAAAGTATCATCATTGTTACTCTTCGATAGGCCATTGTAGGAATATAAATTTTCCTAACTTGAGAATGAATACTGGAGAACTTATTGCATTAGAAACTCAATTTGACCTAACGGTTGAATTGCTTCCTTGATGGAAGTTGGGTATGTGGAATCACCCGTAAAAATGGTCGTGTTTAGCCATAATTGAGCACCGCTAGTAATAGTCTCATATTCATTCTCTCACTTGAGAAATCTATACTCCCATGTTTTCCTAAAGTAAGTTTACAATGGAAATACTTTATGTTGTCTTAGGATTACTAATCAAACAAGTCAGAAATTGATTTTTCTTTTAGTTAATCACAACCACTTTCCTCATCAAGCGATTATCTTGCCTTGATTGAGAAGAGCTACATGACTTCTGGATGAAGTTCATTGTATGCTAATCACCATCCGTAATGACTATACATAGCTCATTGCTTCCGCTGACCAAAACAACAATTCCGGATGAAGTATAGGATTTTCTTGAACTAGCACCTCACAACTCTATTGTCGTGAATACTATCAATTACTCTTTTCTTTCTTGACATATACCTTGCACCATTGTTAATACAAACGATTTACTAATCTAGATCGTAAATATGTTTTGAGTTTCTTGAATAGTGCTTGTTAAGTTTGATAAACCTCTTTGTTATTTGTGAGCTCGATCTCATTTGATATATTAGTGTTAGAACCTCTTAAACTTGAAATATGATGCATTGTCAAAGTCATTGCATACCTTTTGTAAAGGTTTTGCTTAGCGATAGATCGGATCCCAAAATTTGTGCTTGCGGATCCCTACCTAGGGAACCGTGGGATCCGCACAAGCAAAATGCAATTGCAATCATTGTATTTCAATCATGTCCTTAGAACACCTCACACTAAGCTAAACATAGTGTCTTAAGGCAAATTAAGTCCTTATCAAGTTAAGTAGATCCTTTCCTACTCAACTCACCTAGATCATACTCAAGATGCTTGTAGATCTATCGTTTTCACTTAAACCCATTACTCTTCCGCTCTCTAGATCACTCATCATTCTCACATGATCCTCACATCTAGTCTTAGAAATCTTTCGATTATGGCAAAATTGATCATAAATCATCCTCACCAAAATTGATCAAAGTTGATCAAATTATAGTTTTCCCATCTCAAAGCCTTTAGGATATTTTACAAAACACTATCCCAAGTCACAACCTGATCTCTAGGATCAATTGACACTCTCATCTTTAGTGTCATCCTTGCTCATTCATTGGTACTCATGAAAGTTCTAATTTCTTCCATAAAAGCAATCATTTGCTATAACACTCGTTACTCTTGATCATTCAAGTGTACCTCATCTTAGGAACTTAGGAGGATGAAACACTCAAGGTAATATAGATCTTAGATCTTAGAAACATCATTTCCACTCTTTCATAGTTCTTGAGAGCCGGATCCCTAGGATTAGCCTAGACGGATCCCTATGAGGAGGGAACCGTGGATCCGGATGATGCCTATGTCAAATCTTGCTAAAACAATCATTTTGTTAGGAATTAGAAATTCTGTGTATTAAAGAGTCGGGTCACCTCAAGTATATGTATTCGTTAAGCTCGTGATCGTAGTTCTTTCAAGTTAAGTAGTATTTAGTTAAGTAGCACCGTGGAGGACTGGACGGTCTTTACCCATTGTAGATGCCTCGATCCATGCCTCGATGTGTGGCGTTTTATGTAAGACTATAAATACTCTCTACCTTCCAAGGTAGAGAGTTGGAAACTCATAATAATATTTTCTTTCTCTCACTATGGTTCCCAACTCTTCCTTTCTCTCACTAGAACTTTCTCTCTCTAACATACTTATACGCCTACTTTGATCATGGTTTAGTGTGTTTGTGGAACCAATATCCTACAATTGGTATCAAGAGCCATGGTTTGATCACTCATCTTTCATACTCTTTGTTTTGGTGGATTTCATAAGGTTTTGGTGTATTAAGGGTTTAGGAGAGTTTGATTCATTTGGACAAATTCTAGTGGTAAAGTTTGAATTTTGCTTGTACTTTTATGTTTAGGATCATCATAAGGGTTTATGTTTTGAATTGGAAGGCTTAAATCATTGTGGTTTGGTTGTTTTGGATTGATAAAGTGGTTATTTGTGAAAAAAGGACTAGCGAGTTGAGTCTCGGACTTGTGTTTCTTCAAAGCGTGTTGCTTTGTTATTTAATCTGAGTTGGTACATGCGACTTGTTAATTTAGTTGATACTTATCGCTACTTCTCTAAGCGAGTTGTTTCTTTGCTGACTTGAGATCTAAAGCGACTTAGCTATTTAGCGAGTTGTAACGCTAGCGAGTTAATTTAAGCGACTTTGTGTTGAGTTGATACTAAAGCGAGTTGGCTATTTAGCGACTTGATTCATTAAGCGAGTTGACCTGTGTTGCGTAGTTGATCTTGATGCGACTTGGCTATTAAGCGAGTTGATTAATTAAGCGAGTTGTGTAGTTAGGTACTTATTCATTTAGGCTTGTTACTTCTTCGTGATACATTCTTACAGTTTGTTCTTTTGGTTTAGTAAAATCCGTGAAAGAATCAATTTCCCGGTTAATCAAAGAATAGTAAAATCCGTAGAGCTTGAAACATGTCTACAAACGTTCTTCTATCATCTCCTTTGTTGTCGAGGATGTTCAAGCGGTGGTTCAGATACTGCCCACCGTGCTTGACATAACCGACTCGCGACTCTTGGGCTCAGCGAATCAGTTATCGTCTTGGAAAAGAAAATGGAGTCAACATTCTCGAATCCATTGATGAAGGACCATATCGGGTTGAGGCGACTAGGGACTTAATTGATACAACTTAATGGAACAATGATCTATGGAATTGATGGACCAAAGACATATGATGAGCTCGATGATAAGGAGAAAAAGAGATTCGATCTTGATATCGTGGCTTAACATCGTGACTTCAAGGTCTTCGAAAGATATCTACAAGTGATCAATCACAACACCGAAGCAAAGTATGGGATAATGTCAAGATGCTTCTCTCGGGTTACAATTAACTATGGAAGAGAGAGAATCACAACCCTATGACGAATTTGAACACTTCAGATGAAACCGGATGAGGTGTCTATGAGTACTATGAGATTTCATAAGGCGGTGAATGATATGAGGAACATCGAGAATGACTATGCCTAACATTCGTTGAACTCAAAATTTGTGAACAACATGAATCCGAGATGGCACAAGTTTGTCACCTCTGTGAAGCTCACTAAAGGATTGAAGAATACAAACTATGAACAACTCTATGCCTTCCTCCTTGAAAATGAGAGACATGCTATGTTTGAAAAAATGATTCTTAATCGGTTCAAAACCAATCGGGGAGAGACAAAGCTCATCTAATGATTCAAGCGCCTTTCACTCAAACATCGGAATCACAACAAAGCTTCACAAGTCATACCCGTGGGTAATGGTAATCACAAACTCATTCCCGATCCTATGTTCAAACAAGGCGATCTTGATGCGCGTGGTAACATCATTAATCAACTAGCTCTTACGATTAGTCAAAACATGAATTCTATCACAACCAACAACAACCTCGAGCGACATCTAACCCGCACAATCAAGCTCTGGTTAAAGATGGGAGGATCGTGGTGCAACAGATTCGGGAAAGACAGTATGATCGGGAAGAGGTGGAGTGGTAGAGGTTATGTTGGTAATCGAGAATAGAGGAAGGAATGGTAATCAAGGTCAAGCTAAGCCAGTCAAATGTTATAAGCGTGGTGGTGAGGACACGTTGCAAGGAAATGCACATCTCAGCGTCCATGTAATCGCGGATTTCGTGAGAAAAGATCTTGTACAAGCTCGGGATAATGGTGTTGCTTTGGATGAAGAGAATTGTTGTTTCTTCTGAGGGGCAATGCCAAGACCTATGATCTTTGATGCGGATGAGCAACTTATTCAGAAGATAGGTGCAATCATCGATCTGCCTTTCAAGTCGTCGATTGTGATGCATACGACTTCGATGTGGATGATGGACCTCTGCTGCGCATTTTATGGCTAGCATTTCTCCAATGGTTTCTCCCAAGGTCTCTTCGTCACCCATTGGCCCATCCAAGGACAAACTCATCTCGGAGGTATTAAAACTATCACGATGATTACGATGTGCAAAGATGTATGACAAAGTACAATCAAGCTGAAACTTTTGAATCAAATGTTGAAAATATGGTAACATCAACATTGTCCCATATGATCAATATGTGAAACAAAGTGAATGTGAAGTTGTACCAAGTGATGCATCTTATGATCAACAATGACTATGTTTTTGATGAATACACTTTGCATGCTTTGATGATTCTCATAATTTCTTAACTAAATGCCTATAAAGAGCGTGTTGCTATTTATGAACAACGTCGCGAAATTTGAGTTGACCACTTCGTGAAGCGTGAAATGGATGACCAAGTGCGTACAATCATTAGAAAAGTAGTAATTTTAGAAGAAGTATTAAAACAAGAGTTAAATTCCTTGCATGAAAAGCTTTCTAACGCTAAACAAAAACAAGAACTTCAGAAAATGTGAAAATGCTTAAGCAAGAATTTAATCTGCAAAGGAATCAAAACTCTTGAAAGATTTTTCTAATATGAAAACTTTGAAAAAAACTTGAAAACAAGTTGTACATACAAGGAACACCATTCAGATCGCCACATGATCACTAAGCATAGAGTTCTAAGCGATAAGCATAGTGTTCCATTATAGATAAACCCAACCACGAGTATGGGAAGATAGCAAAGCGACTCAAATGTTGATCTATGATGGCAATGAGATTCTTAAACCTAGACAAAAACCTAGTTGCTCACAGGTCTACGAGAGGAAGATAAGAAATTAGATGAAATCACTAGGAGAAGATGAATAAGAAACTAAATGATACTAAATGCAAAGAGAAGAAAGTAATTATCACTCCCCATGATTGAAAAAGGAGAATTGGATCTTCTTGAACATGTTTAAGCCTCGAACATTGTTGACTCCCGAACAAGTGTTCGGAAAATGGACTTAGATAAGCGAAGCGAGAAAATATTGTTGAAACAAATCCTCCCTTTGGAAAATGCCTAGAGCGATCGTGTATCCTCCTAATACACCAATGCATCTTGTTCCTAGAACAATTGCCACTAAAAAGCAAGACCTTAATCGGCCAATATGTTATTTTCAACTATTTGTTGATTTTGAGAAAACTTGCAAGAAAAGGATCACACCCACTGGGATAACGGAAGGTGAAAGGGTTTTGAACAAACAAAAGAATGCTATTTAACCGAGGTCATGCCTTTCTTTAAACTTCTAAAAGATCACTTTGAGAGCCTTAAAAGGGATAGATAACGATATTAAGGGAATGGAAAAGGAATTTGATGCAATGATAGTTGAGGTTAGTGACTATGAGCGAGCACTAAAATATAATGAGATTGAGAGAAAGAACTTGCATACACTAAATGAGAACCCGATTTCAATGTATTGCTCAAGATGTGTTCTACATCGCTACTAATCGTTTCATATCGCTTCTCGATTCCATGAACTGCTGTTGTTCGAAAGTCACCCATGATCGTGTCATTGAGCTTGAAAAACTAATTACGAACTAAATGAGAAAATTGAACCGATGATCACGATAATTTGGTTAAACATTTTTCTAAACTAGAAGTTGAGCATTTTAACTTACAACTAAAATATCAACATCTTAAAGAAAATGTCAAAACTTCAAATATCAAGACATCCTCGATGCTCCGTAGTTTGATGCGCTTTTTCAAATTAACAAACGTGATGAATGATTCAAGCTCATTGCAACACGATCGTAAAGTTGAAAGCCCAAATCTCTCAATTAAAGGTCAAACTAACAATATGACAGTTCCCAAATGCCTCCTCCTTAGATTCTCGGAATTCTCAAACGTTTCATCTTCAAAACTTGTAAATGCTTTACAAAAGGAAAATGAAAGTTTTCTAGAAGAAAATGAAAAGTTAAACGTCATTTCAATGAGTTATTTGAATCAATAAAGGTCACTCAGAATAAAAATAATGAACAAATAGCTTCATTGCAAAAGGAAATTGAGAATTTGAAGAGTCGTAAAAGGAAAATGCCAATGACCAATGGGGAGTATGGTGTATCAAAGGTTCACTTTGTAATAAATATGCTTTGTCTCGTGAAATATGTCCTCCTCATCTCAGAACAACAAACTTGTCGCTCAAACATACTCTCATCCCTTAAGGATTGCCTAGAATGTCTCGTGAGATTGTCAAGAGGATAAGTTGTAGAAACCTCATGATAATGCAATTGGACATGCATGCTTATATGCCAAACGATCTCAAGAAATCCTAGAATGCTTGATCACAATATGCCCAAAGTCCTTAGGGTGAGAGAGTTAATCCTTTGATTCCATGTTCGATGCCTAATGCCAAGTATGATATTCATTCGATGCCCAATGTTCAATGTGAACCTTAGTGCGCTTTTAAGTAGTTCAGATTCCAGATTTGTCAATGCTAAGAAAGAGAACTCAAGTGTGCCTTTTAGAGTACAAATCCTAGCACTTCTTGTTTTAAGAAAGTGAACCTTAGTGTGCTTGCATGTAGTTCAGATCCCAAAGACATCTAAACAGTGATGCAAAGAGTAGTAAAACCAACTAATGTTCCCATTCTCTACAGAGTAATCATGACATTAAAGTGAGCAGTCAAAGTCTCAAGACAATACAAGGAATGATAGGACCTCGCAAGTTAAGAATGTGCACCGAAAAGAGAAGAACAATCTAGGAACTTTAAGTTTGAATCGAATAAAACGAATCGTGTTGATTCTAGTATTAGCCATAGGCGCATCGTAATTAATTCAATTCGATACTATTTGCAAACCTTGTATTGATATCGCTTGAATTCGCTTTCTAATCATGAATGTGGTGTTAATGTTTTGCCTAATGATGTTAATTTTCCGCTAATATTGTTACGCTAAAATTCATGCTAAGAAGGCTAAAAGGCAAAAACGAAGAAAGTTAGAAAATAGTGGAAACCCACTGTGAAGAACATTTAGTAAAGATAGGCTATTATTGGATACCGCTGGTCGAAGACTAATCGACAATGCCCACTAGAAAATGGATGCCTACCGTAGATCTATTCCTTAAGAAGTGAGCACACCGTGAATGTGGCTAATATGTACACTAGTACCGCATCTATTCACAATGATTCCATTGCCTTATTTTCCGATATGAATGCTTCTATTTCGATGCGGGTGTTCCAACCAGTTACTAACCGTGATGGAACCCATTCTTGCATGGGGATCCCAATTATCCAGCTTATCCATTCTTGTTTGTGTTCAACCTGCATTGTTCAAATCGCTCTGGTACTGGACTCAGCCGCTCCAAGCATACGACCATGACCGGTCACTACTCATGAACTTCATGAGCAAATTCATCGAGATGCTTAGATTCGAAATGATCATTTTGGTGCAATTATGGGTTATGGTGATTATGTTGTGGGTGATAGTGTCATCTCTAGAGTATACTATGTGGAAGGTCTTGGTCATAACTCTCGCTGGTCAATTCATGATTCTCGATCTAGAAGTAGCCTCTTAAAACATACTTGTTTTGTTAGAGAACTTGATGGTAAGGAATTGTTACGAGGAACCTCGTGGTTCAAATCTTTACACCATCTCTATCGATGATATGATGAAGTCTTCCTATTTGCTTGTTGTCAAAGGCCTCTCAAACAAAGTCATGGTTATGGCATCGCCGCTCAAATCACTTGAACTTCTAAGCACCATCAATGATCTCTCCAGAAGGACTTAGTTGTAGGTTTACCTAGACTAAAGTATGAAAAGGATCATTTTGTTCAAGATGCCAACTGGGAAAAAGCAAAAGTATACCCATAAACCAAACCTACAAACTCAATCATGTGTTCTTCATACCCTTCATATGGATCTATGGACCAATGAGAGTGTAATATCTTTGGGAAGAAATATGTGTTAGTTGTGGTTGATGATTACCTAGATTCACCCGGTCAAGTTCTTGAGGACAAAGGATGAAACTCCCGATATCATCATCAAACTCATCAAACAAACATGTGTTCGACTTAACAAAACCGCCGTAATTATCCGAATGATAATGGAACCGAGTTTGTTAACAAACAACTTAGTGAATTTTATGAAAGCATTGAATCACCATCAAAGAAGTGTTCCACTAACCCACAATGTAACGTGTAGTTGAAAGACGAAATCGAACTCTTGTAGAAGCCGCTAGAACAATGCCGATTTACTCAAAGGTTCCAATGTTTCTCCGGGTCAAGTTATTGCCATCGCATGCTACACACAAAATCGCCTCGATTCACACTGCTCATGGAAAACTCCATATGAACTTTTCCACAACAAAACCTAATCTCTTTCCTTCGCGTGTTTGGTGCATCGTTATCCAACTAACGAGGTCAAGACTTAGGCAAACTTAGAGCTAAAGTCACATTGAGTTTTTGTAGGGTATGCACCAAACAAAAGGGATACCGAATCTACAACAAAAGAACCCGAAACATCATGGAAACAATTCACGTTATTTTTGATGAGTCGATCAACAAATGGCTCCTCGGACAATCCAGCCAGACCAGACTTCAAAACAGTCCCATTGGTTCATCCCTTGTTCCAAACTCCTCTCAAGAAACTCCATATGTACCTCCATCCGAAGATGATTTAAAGAAATTGTTTAATCCTATGTTTGATGAACTTTATGATCCAAGTACTAATGAGGTGTCGATCCCTACAACAGTAGGTCGCCATATTCCCGAATGAAGTCAATCCTCGCCTCAATATCTTTAAGTCAAGAAGCGCCACCGATCCTTCAATCTCATCAACAAATCATCATTCTTCAAATGTACATCATGGAACTGCTTCGCATCAATGATGAAGTTAATCCTTTGCTACTCCTCAAGATGCTCCATTTGAAAACATATTTGCTCTCGAATCATCATCGAACCATCTTCTTCGTGAGACATCGACTCGCCACCTCGCCCCTCAACAACCGCCACATGAACACCTTAGAAAATGGACTCACGATCATCCACTAGACAACATCATTGGAAATCCTCTCGCCTTGTATCAACATGAAAACAACTTGCTACCGATGCCTTATGGTGTTTCTTCAACTCCATACTATCTAAGATCGAACCAAAGATGTTAAAACCGCCATGAATGAAGATAGTGGTTCAATGCAATGCAAGATGAAATTCATGAGTTTGATCGACTTGATGTACGGAGTTAGTACCGCCCGTAATGTGCCATGATTATTGCTCTAAATGGATCTTCAAAGTGAAACTTGATGAGCATGGTGATGTATTAAAGAACAAGGCTCGATTAGTTGCTAAAGGATACCGCCAAGAGAAGGGTATTGACTTTGAAGAATCTTTTGCTCCAGCTGTTCGAATCGAGGCAATCGTAATCTTTTGGCTAATGTCGCTAGTAAGAACATGGTTGTTCATCGATGGATGTAAAGACGGCATTCGAATGGAGATCTTAAAGAAGTCGCTCACGCCGCCAACCCGGGATTTGTGAATCAAGAGCATCCTACTCACGCTTATCGCTTGAAGAAGGCTCTTACGGTTTAAAGCAAGCTCCAAGGCATGGTATGATACATCACAAAGTTTCTTCTATCTACCGGATTTAGCAAAGGAGCGCTTAATTCAACATTGTTCACCGAAGTCAGTGCAAACATTTAATTCATGTTCAAATTTATGTTGATGATATCATCTTTGCCTCGATCGACCCCAATGAGTGTGACCGTTTAATGAAATGAGTTCAAAATTTCAAATGTCAATGATGGGACAAATGTCATTTTTCTCGGGATTACAAATTTCACAAAGTCCCGAGGCATTTTCATAAATCGCCTAAATATGCAACAGATCTTAAAGAAATTTGATTTGATTCATGACCCCGCTGACACCTCCATGATTGATCGAACCAAACTAGATGAGGACCACTCGTGATCATGATCGACCAAACGAATATCGTGAGTATGATTGGATCCCCATGTACCTCACGCTAGTAGACTGCACATCTTGTTCATTGCTTGCATGTGTGCTAGATACCGTGCTAAGCCTACTAAAAAGCACCTTGAAGCGTTAAACGGGTCTTCGGCATTCCAAGGAACCATCAATATGGGTCTTTATACCAAGGACACCCCAGATGTCACTAACACCCATGCATGCAGATGTTGATCATGCAGGTGTCAAGATACTCGCCAAAGTACATCCGAGGTGCTCGCTTTGGGTGATAAGCTTGTGAGTCGGTCTTCAAAGAAGCAAATGAGTACTTCTATTTCTCTACAGAGGTCGAATACATAGCCATGTCATCCCTGTGCTCAAATCTTATGGATGAGATCTCAATTATCCGACTATGGCTTTGAATTCAACAAAATCCTCCAGATCGTGATAATAAAGTGTTATTGCTCTCATGCAACAATGTTCAACACTCAAGAGCAAAGCATATCGACATTCGACATCATTTCATCAGGGAACAAGTGGAAAAGGTGTGGTGGAACTCTATTTTGTGAGGTCCGAATATCGCCAGCGCACATCTTCACCAAAGCTCTTCCAAGAGAACGCTTGAGTTTATTCTTCCACGCCTTGGCTTGAAAAGCCTTCAACCAAACACTCAAACGCCTTCGTGGAGGAAGACGAGGAGTAAAGGTCTATCTTCATCTATCTCTTGTATATATCCATTCAAAAACAAAATACAAAATTATAAAACCTCAAAAATCAAATAGAAAATATAAAACCTTCAAAATCCATAAAAATTTGAAAATCTTGAAAATTCCATAAAATATTGTCCTTTGTCATTTTTCCCGATTCGATAATATCTACGGTCTTTGAGATGTCATTCAAAGAATGACACGGACTTTAAATGTTGTTCGAATGTTAAAAAAATCAAAAATCAAAAATTATTTTTGGGAGAAAGAGAAACAATGGTTTATTGTCATTTCAGCAAGAACTCGCTTTCAAAGAAAGAACAGAGCCATGCTTTACCATGTTTTCAAATTCCATGCTCGATTCTATAAACATTTATCTCATTGAACTAATCGCTTTGAAAAATAACTCGGTTCTATTTTGATAATCATCGACTTATTTGTCAAAATTCTATCTCTTAATCAACAACCTATGTCATTGATTGAGGGGAGAATGATTTCAATTAAATTAAAAAGTTATTTGGCATTAAATTGTTTTCAAAAGATGTACATGCATGTTTCATCAATGGAGTTTTAAAGTCTTAAATCCGATCCTTATCGCTTAAAACACTTTCATAATCAAGTCACAATTCCCTTTAAAGCTTTCAAAATCAATTTAATTAATAAGAGATCACAAATCTCAAATGATTTGATAATTGTGATCGGGGAGAATGTGATTTAAATTGGATTTAAACCGATAATTGCAATGGTTTTATAAGGATGTACATGCTATCCTTCCCACATGTGACAAACGATTTCAAATTTTCCATGCACATGTTGAGGGGAGCATCTATCTTAAACCTATGATTTGAAACGTGATCACTTATCTCAATGTGTAAAATTTCTAGTATGTGCAAAACACTTTTCAAATTTGATGCACATATTGAGGGGGAGCAAACTTATGGAAACCTCATCCTTCCCGAAAATGCTTTATCTACTTGATTTGATCAAGGAAGTGATGGTGATATCTTTTAGAAAATGGTAATCAAAGAAGTAATCTCTTCCTCTTACCTCCGTGTGCAAAACGATTTCAAACAATTCATGCACATGTTGAGGGGGAGCACTTATTCTAAAAATATCAAAAACAATTCAGGTACAAAATGTGTTGATAATATATCACAAGTATCTGGATTGATTTTCAAATGGTTTTCAATTGGTTCCAATGGCAGATGAACAATACCAAATAGACCGACCAACTTTACCTTATGTACGGTGATATAAGGATGATAAGGTTAGGTATGTGTTCCCATGATCCGCCGTAACCTGAGGGATCACCCAGGACTATCCACTAGTTAGTGTAGAGTTCTTAGGTATGATGATAAAAGGAGAAAATGAGATACGGGAAGAGTGCGGATCGAGACCGAGCTAGTAATCAAATAAACCCAATAAGGTTCTAGCTATGAAGTCTCGTAAGCACTAAAGGGGTTGAAGAATTAAAAAGAATTGAATGAGAAAAGGGTGAAAACAAATAGCCCTCCATATATTCAACCTTAGGGCGTAAACCGGTTCAATTCATATGCTACCGATGGTAACATCGGTATTGAAGACAAGACGTCATGGACCCAAAGGACGACCGCACTTCAACTTTCCAAACCACTCAAGTTCCTCTTAAAAGGACTTGTTTCATTCTCACGGGAACCGACATTATCTATCGACTTTCTCTTAGAGATTGTTGATATTGAAAAAAAAGGAGACCCTCCCTAGTCTCCCAGATAGGATCCAAATATGCACAAAGTGAGTCTAGAACCACGAGATCATCAATAAATCTCATTAGGACACTTTCAATGAAGACTCTCGCTTCACACAATGTGGAAAGAGAGATTATATCTCGAGTCCCACGATTATCCTTGTGGTATTGCTAGAACATCCGAGTGATGTGTATACATATCCACAATGAAGATGGAAAGCCTTCGAGCCAACATCAAACAAGCTCTCGGTAGGTGGCATGTGAGATCTATTATATAGATCAACCATGTGACAACCGAATGAAACAATGGGCGATTCAATCTCTTGAATCAATCTCGTTCGTGTTATGGATCGACGGATACCTTTGAAAACCGGTCTTTGTGCTTAATAACTCTTTTCTTTAGCACATCGACCGTACTAATTTTTCAAATCAAAAGGTGTTTTTATGATTGATAATTGATTTTCAATAAAACCTTCGCTGTATTGCAAAAACAATTTCTATCGAGCAATACATGATTGTTTTTCAAATCTCTTTCATCAATCGCTGACTTAACTACCGGTTCACTCACCCGTGTTGTCTTCTTTGAGACGCTCCGGTTTGAGAACAACTAGAGCAATTACGAACCCCGTCAAGGAAATTCTTCGAATTATACCGATCACAGTAAGACATGTATCGATCAACGGGAACCGCAATGTGTACCTCAATTCAACTAAAGTGGTCAAAGACACTTTTGTTCGCTTTATTGCAATCGCTGTTTGCAGTACGCCCGACGCTTGCAATGATCGAATGAAGCGCCAATCCATAGCCGCATGCTCACACAATACATTCATCTCTCAAGAAATCATGATATGTGCATCAATGACTCGATATTATCTCTCCATGCTTCGCATCATCAATATCATGAATCAACGACGCCCGCTACTCGATGAGAAGATATCATGATCCGTAATGTGAGCATGTCGATCCTAAAGTCACAACATCACATAATACCAACACCACAATGGATGTCTTAGAGATTTTTGATAGTCGATGATCTCAAAAGTCGGATCAAAATTGTTATCAAGTGGATCAAGAAAAGACCTCCACTTGGAGTAACCAAACATGCAATGTGAAGAATCAATGACTACGAGCTAGGAGCAAAGTACTACATCAAGAATGCAAGAACAATTGTTAATGTAATATCTATTTGTATTCAATGTAATTTTGGTACATGATTGAGGTGACCTCCTTGGGGAGATTGTTAGGAATTAGAAATTCGTGTATTAAAGAGTCGGTCACCTCAAGTATATGTATTCGTTAGAAAGCTCGTAGTCGTAGTTCTTTCAAGTTAAGTAGTATTTAGTTAAGTAACACCGTGGAGGACTGGACGGTCTTTACCCATCAGATGCCCGATCCACACCCGATGTGTGGCGTTTATGTAAGACTATAAATACTTATACCTTCCAAGGTAGAGAGTTGGAGCTCATAAAATATTTTCTTTCTCTCACTATAGTTCCCAACTCTCTTCCTTTCTCTCACTAGAACTTTCTCTCTCTAACATACTTATACGCCTACTTTGATCATGGTTTAGTGTGTTTGTGAAATCCAATATCCTACACATTTCAACTCATCTTTCTAACTCAAACACTCCATCTCATCTTAAATGAGTTCCTAGATCAGTACAAACTCTGAAGTTGACTCTTGTGCATGATAATCATCACATTCCAAAGGATATTAGAGGCTTAAGTCTTGAATGCACTTGCCAAATCCTTCCCTTTATAAGTCATCTTGCTAGAATCCTTAGTCATCAAACACAACATAATTCTCAGCATTTAGAAACCTTTTCCTTAGTCATTTCATCATGAGGAAAGCTCCTAGTGCTAACTCATCCAACCAAGAACCACCCAAGAAACTTGCTCGTGTTGTACACGAAATTTCCTCAACCGAATCATCTCCGGTTAAACCCACAAATGATAGGACTTCCCATCCACCGAATCATCATCCGTAAGAGATAATAGTGCTAGAATCTCACCTCAACAAACCCAATCAACAATTGCCAAGAGAACTGCAATAATTAGCATTAAACCTTTTAGGTTAGAAAAGGGATCATCGGGCTCTAAACCAAACGTACCTAGTTCTAGCAAAATGTCTAAACCTTCATTCCTAGAGCATGGACTACACTCCTTTACCGAGCCTCTCTCTATTCATTAGAGCATTCACAACCGAGAACTTCCCATTCACCAACCTTCTCGTTAAAATAGGAACCACCTACATCACCAACTAGTCCATCGTTGGAAACAAGGAACCACCAAGGACTTGATCATATGGAGGAATTTCCATTACCACCACTCTCATTCCTAGTAGAACCTCATCCTAAATTACTCAATGTACCTCCACCATCATTTGTAGAACCTCCTCAAACATCCTGTTCCTAATCAAGACAATAATTGCTCTAATTGTCTAATCACCCAAGGACTTGTTCAAGAAGTACGAAATGAGTTGCATTTCATGTTTAATCATCTTCTTGAAAGATTGGACCAAATCAACAAGTCTACTCATCCCTAGACTCAAGCACATTGTTGCCTCTTAAGCTTTGGTCACTTATTAGTATTAGTAGAATATGGCTAAATCATTCTCTTAGTTTTAGAGATTTGTTGATCATCTCTTATGTTTTATTGAATGATAGTTTACTTGCCATATTGCATTGAGTATATGTTTGTTGGTTGAATACATATCTCATTTTAATGTTAACATTACTTGTTACATCACCATTGTCGAATTTAATCATCGCCTATACGGATCCCTCAAATTGCCTAGACGAATCCCTACTAGGAGGGAACCGTGGGATCCGTGAGACAAAAACTATTTTTCTACTAACTTTGATCACATATGTGAAATTGTGCATTATACTTGTTTTCTAACCTTTGTTTTGTAGTTATTCAATCTACACTTGAAGCCTTTGACACCCTAAAGCTAGGGGAGCTTTGTGTCAAAACAATACATTGCAAATTACTTGAAATATTAGGATTACATTTCTCGACATCCCTTTGCAAAATTGCAATCATCAAGGGGAGCACATTCGTCACTTAGATTTAAATCTTTTGCAAACTTAGTTGCAAACAAACTAGATTAGTATTACTTTCTTGACGCCTACCTAGGGATGGACTCAAGGGGAGTAAAGACGAGATCCTTTCCTGCTACTTGCTCTCACCTCTTTTATTTCTTTCACATGTTTTTCTTAAAAACAATGTGTTGCTTTTTTTTCAAGGCTCTTTTGTTTCACAAAAGGGGGAGAAAAAGTAAAACTACAATTAAACTTTACTAATTTTAGTTTTCCTTAAAATACTTTTATGTTTTGTCATCAACAAAAGTGGGAGATTGTTAATACAAATAAGTCAGAAAACGCTTATTTATATTTTACGATCTTCTAATGTTTTGTCGATAACAAACGAAATCATTTTAACGAAACAAATAAAATACGAAATGGTTTGAACTAATAGTTTCTAACATATTCACATAAAACACTAAAACAAGTATAAGTGATTTTATGATTTAATATTACATATGTACAACAACTAGTGTTTACATATTTGGGTAAAATATACACATAACTAGTATGTAGTATATTGGGTAATATAAATGGGTAGAAACTTGTATCATAACCCATTGGGCAAATACATTGAATGTAGTCGGGTACAACCCAAAGCCCATCGAGCTTGACCCATAACCCATCGCATGACATCATACTTATATCATATATGGATAATATCCATAACCCATGGTATTGACCCATACCCAATGTCTAGATACATTGAACCTCACGAAAGCACTCAAGAGAATGTCTAGATACATTGAACCCTGGTGAGCACTCAAGAGATACATTGTATCTAGCTAAAGACCCATGGATCAACCCATGACCCATGACCCATAACCAAAAATACCCATGGGCAAAGAGGAGCGCTCCACGGATCCCCTGGCTTTGTACCAGCCGTATCCTGTGGAAGGGATCCGGGGATCCGGAACAATAGAGAATTTTCTATAAATGAGAGCCATTTCTTCCTTTCTACTCACCACTTTTTATACATACTTCCCAAGTATTATAACCCTCAACCTCATATCCATGTGATCTATGTAGTTTGTCTTTGTTTTGTGTGATCTTCTAGGTTCCTCTTAAAGGCAAGATCACCACTTCTTGAAGACGAGCAAGCTCAAGTCCATGAGTTGGCATGCTTCATCATCATCAAGATAACTAAGGTTCTCTTGTTGATAGTTCTTCCTTCCTCCATAGATGTTGGGTTGAAGGCATTAGTGAAGAATGCCGAAAGTGTCAAGATGAAAGCATTAGTGAAAGGTGCTCATCATCCGTGTCAAAGCATTAGTGAAGAATGCTAAAGGTGGCAAGACGAAGGCATTAGTGAAGGGTGCCAAGCGTTGTGTTTAAGGCATTAGTGAAGGATGCCAAGAGTCAAATCAAGTGGCATTTGGGAAGAGTGCTTGTGTCGATAATCGATGAGGTGCATCGTTATACATATAAGTATTTGTTTATTTCAAGGATGGTGATATCCTTGATGGTGTTGTAACAAGGAGTAGATCTCCTCGAGATTAGGTGTTGTGTTGTGAAGGGTAGTAGTTCCTCCATAGTAATGGAACTAGGTGCTTAGCCTAGTACCTAATAAAGGGTAGGCGATGTTGTGATAGGATTAGTTCTCCTTGGTGTGAAAGAACTCGGTGGTTAGCCCTAGCACCGTATAAAGGGTATGCGACGCTGTGTTAGGTGTGGTTCGCCTTGGTGTGAAGGAACTCGGTATTTAGCTTTGTACCGAAAAATGTTAAGCTTATCGCTAGAGGCTTCTCCGCCATAAGGAGTTGGTGTAGTGTTTACGAACTCTCGAGTAGGTGACTCGGGAGTGGAGTAGGGCAAGGAAGGTGTCCTTGTAGACTAACCACTATAAATACTTGTGTCGTGGTGATGTGCTTCTTACTCTTTATCTTTCATTATATGTTTATATATCTATCTATCAACGCCCAACATAAACAACCAAATAGATTGACATAAGTCGATCTAAATATTTAAAAGGAAGTTTTAAATTGGTAAAACTATTCAACCCCTTCTAGTTTTCCACATCGTTGTTATTTGTTTTGGATTGCTTTAGTTGATTTAGACTTGTTAATTAGATTCACTCACAAATCCTATGAACCATCCCGACTTACCTTCAAAATCTTGCTATAACAGCACTTGTGCACTTGCTCAGTATGTGTTATTGGTAAAATTGGTAAATCGTTTTTTATAAATTTAAAACTTGTACACACGTAGCACATCAATATATTTTATGGGGTATTTGTTAAATTAATAATTGTTGTCTCCGTATCACAAGTAATAAAATTTCAAATAAAGCTAATCGTGATCCATGGCTTAAGTAAAGTAATTTGAAAAATCGCTTTAACTAGTTAAAGTAAAGTAAATGCACAAGAGATTTTTCAACGCTTATATTCTTATTAAAACGAATCAAAATAATATATTACCCAAGTGTTTGCGAATAACACTTGGGATTGAATGAAAAGTGTGGTGTAAACCTCACTAGCTTAGGCTAAGTCTAAGCACAACTACACGGAACCACCGAACTATTTCGGGGACTAGTTGAGTTGAGGAGTGAAAGTTGCTTGTGAATGCTAACACATTTAATGCACAAGCTTAACTTTCACTCCATCCTTATGCCTATTTATACAAGTATGCTTTAACTATTTCCTAAAAGACAACATCGACGTAAGTTATAGAGGACAAAATACCATGTATTTTGTCTCGCTTAAGAAGCCATATTGGGTAAAAGACAATGTTACTTTCTAATCATCATGATGACACCGATCTTGGTTGTTAGCCTTCGTGGAAAGTCTGACTTATGGTTGATAAGGACTCCTCCTTATACATTCAAACTTATCCCGTCTTGTCCCGCCCATTCTTCAGTCTTCTTAATCTTCAGTCTTTGTCTTCAGTGGTTGTAGTTGATGATGAGTTATGGGATTTAGTGAGTTTTGTCATCACTCAATGAACTCGTCATCTTTTTCTTGACTCAGTCTTCACCCTTTGAGTTCCTCCTCACTGAGTGGAGAGACTTCCTTCTTAGTCTCGTTCTGAGTGACCTGAAGATGACTCACTGAGTGACTATGCACTTAGTGACTTGTTAGTGTTTAATGACATAAACACTTAGGGTATTTTCTATTCAAATCCTAGACTTAAAGGGTTTGGGTACTGACTTAACCCAACAACAACACAAAATATTATGTAAACTGAAAATTTTACACCTAAAATAGACTTAGAATTCAAAATTAGATTATTTTTAGAGTTCCATATTTGATTGTAATTTCTTTTAAACAATTAAAATTACATTGTGGATCAATCTATAAAAGGTGAGGCAATCTATAAAACTTTGTCCGTTAAATGTTAAATAATGTTATATTTTATTTTGAGTGTTTGATATATTTTGGAGCGATGAGCGGTGAGCAATGAGCATTGTGATTTTTATTAGTCGTTTGAAAAATGAGCGGTGAGCTTTCCTATTTTTTATGAATGCTCATTTTTCCAATGCTTATTTAAGAAGTTGTGAGCTGTGAGCGGTGAGCTACAGCTCACAGCTACTGCTCACTACTACTTTTGCCAAACACACCCTAAAGGTCTGTTTGTTTTAAGAGGGCTTAGAATGTAGATTCAGGTTGATAGTTAATAAAGTTTGTTTGGTTAATGGAATCAACTATTAGGGGACGTTTGGTTTATAACGAGAATCACTATTTGTATGGTAATGGAATGGGTTTGAAACCCACCACCTATGGGGGTATAGAAAATGCTTAGTTTCAAGGGTGTTTGATTCCATTTTAATTACAAAACCGACCAACCAAACAACTACAATGGGAAAGAAAGTCATTCCCTTAAAATCATACCATCAAACCAAACACCCCCTTTAAAACCTCATTCATAAGGGTTTTCTAACTTCATGTATAAGACTTGCAGTAATCGTGACTTTATGGGTGACCAAATGACCCTTCAACCTCATCGCCACATTAGCTTCTCTCTATGAGACCAAATGCATGACCAAATACCCAATAGGGTACCCAAGTCACAACAAAAAACATACCCCACAAAAATTATTAAAAAGAAAAATACTCACACACACAAACCATAAACAAACTTATATCGGCTAAGCGATCCAACCAAGCAAAAATGAGGGTGGACGATTCGTGGGTCACGAGAGGGTGGGCGATGCGACTTTTAGGCTAGACCGACCCAACCAAAGATCGCCATTACGACTCAGCCTAATAGCGGTTTTATGCTAAACATGTGATGCACTTTCCTTTATCTCACATCATTTATTAAGTTTAAATTAAAACAAAATTTAGTACAATTTTAATTACAATATCAAATAAAAATTGTTATATACATACAGTAAAACCTCTATAAACTAATGATGTTGGGACCGAGATATTTTATTAATTTAACGAGATACTATTTATCGATAAATTAATAATTTATTAATTTAAAGAAGTTTTACATATGACATTTAAATTTTAAAGTCCAATATTGATAAATTAATAATTTATTAATTTAAAGAAGTTTTAAATATGACCTTTAAATTTTAAAGTCCAATATACTAGTTACAATGTATAAAAAAATAAATTAGAAAAACAAGTTTCAATTAACATTTTATGAATTCAAGGCATTGAAGAAATTAATGAATATATACTAGTGAATGTTATGAGATTCAAGGCATTGAAAAAATTATAAATAGTTTTAGTAATTATTAATTTATAGTTTCGTTAGACCAATATATACATTGGGGTTTCAAAACATTATTATCTTATTATTTATCGATTGATGTCCAAATTTGTACGGTTCCAAGTCTGGACCTGACAAATTATTAATTTTATCGAGGTTATTAATTTATAGAGATTTTACTTTATTATATTTTAGTTTCTAAATCTACACCAAATCAAAATCTTGAAACAAATCAAAATCCAAATTCAAATCTAACCACGTCTACAAACTAAACGGACCCTAAGAACCCATTTGAAACAAGGGGTTACACATGTTGGATTGGGGATTGCATTAAAAACAAATGTTTGGTTGTCATAAATTGTTAGTTTCATTATTTTTTCTTCCACTTCCCCTCTTCTTTTATACAACTAAAGAACACACACAATATTCATTTTTCTTTCTTCACCACTTACCATTCTTCCTTTCACCCTCCGTTCACCATTTTTGTTTCTTATGTCACACATCCTTTTGTGAATGAATGATGGTGTTTGTGATATAAACTGTTACATTCCATTATACTTACCATCCTTCCCTTCACTCTCCGTTCACCATTTTTGTTTCTTCAGTCACGCCTCCTTTTGTGAATGATCCCTTTGTGAATGAATGATGGTGTTTGTGATATAAACTCATACATTCCAATATTGTCTTTTGATGAAGGGTATTCACAGTTATTTGGTGATAATAATATGATTGTGTTTGATGGTAACTGCTCATTTGTCACTGATGAAAAACATGTATATTGATGACGATAGTCTATATTCGGTCACGAACCCGCCAAAGCCCAATACTAATAAGCCCAAAGACGAATCAAGACCGATAAGTGTTTAGGCCCACGAAGGCCCAAACCCAATGTTATTTACGTAACACGATATCGGATATCTCCTAATTATGGAGATAATCATTCCCAACCGACTTAGGCGGATACCAAGGTCGAGGAACACGGAACCAACAAGGATTCCATGTGTATATAATGGAATCCCATCCTCGTTAAAGATACGATCTACAAAACCCTAACTCTCCTTTAACCCTAAACCGACACTTACTCACGCCGAGGATAATCGTGGAGACAATCCCACGATAAGCCTAACGGTGTTTTCTCGTCTTCTTAGTGCGCAGTCTCAAGCAACAATCATCAATTGGTACGAGAGTCGGACTCAAACAAGGAACACCCAACTTTGTATCAACAAGTGGCATCCATCCGGGACCATTCACTAAGAACTAAGAACTAGAATGACGAAGCATGGAAATCAGCCGATCGCAAATGATCTTATGGGAAAGAAGTCGCATGTCGGATCGCCTTCTAAACAAACTGACAACCAAGGTTGCTAAAAACCGTGGATCGTGCCAAGATTTGGTCTTCCTCCGTGGGACCACGCCGGGACAACCTGTGCCACAACAACCACTGCTAGCTAGGAGACCCATCACAGACTCTTTTGCCACTCCATTCCAAACGGTGGTGGAGACAAACTTCACAAAAGCACTGATGCGCCTGATAAAAATAAGAGTATAGTGGTGGAAACCGATACTCCTACTCTAGAAGGGGTTGTGTCGAATCGGCGCGCATTTAGTTCGTTTTGCAAAACCACGAAACCTTGGCGCTGCCTATGCAAAGGAAGCAAAAGAGGTCGTCGAGTTCCATGCCCGGCTCGATTTCGGCTCGAGTTTGAGACATCCACACCGCTACCGCCGAAGGAGAAGCGCTGGAGGATAGTCGCCGACCCCAATGTTTAATGAATGGGAGGAGAGTTGATGACGATGTGACATCCAACTCACAACATCCGGAAGGAAGTGAGGAGGATGAACAAACACCAAAGTCCACGCCGACTTGGTAACCGGAGAATTATGATGCATCAAGCGACGATACTCCCAAGTGAAAGCCCTTCAAGTCCAAATTCGAGGACAATCGACTCAAGCGTCAAGAAAGGAAAATTCACCGATAATTCCTGACAACGAGGATAGCGATATTGTGACATTGGAAGTCCGTAAATGATATAATGACCAAGAGGAGGAAGATATATCTCCCGTGGCGTCATCAAAAGGTGGATGCGCTCACCGACGCATCGCTGATTTCTCGAGAACAAAAGGAGGCGCATGCCCGCCAACGTGAAAACCTATGACGGAACAGTGATCCCGATGATCACCTAAAAATTTTGAATCACCGCTACATTGAAAATCGCCACACCGTATGGTGCCACATGTTCAACTCCACACTAGTAGAAATGCGCTGAACTGGTTCAACAAGCTTCCACGCAGTAAGCATTAATGGTTTTGAAGAATTGAGAAAGGCGTCACCAAACTTTACTCAACGGAAAAGTGTGCAAAACCCCATTGAACTCGCCAGGTCAAACAACAGCCAGGAATCCAAGCGCTTTTATGGAGCGCCAAGGATGAATGCATGCAAGTTAAAGCGTGTCCCGAGGTGCTCAAAATCTGTGGTTCATGAATGGGATCAAGAACCTTAACTTATCAAAAGGTTGAATGACAAGATTCCCCAATCTTTGATGAGGTTATGAACGCACACGGTCCTTCGTCCAAGGAGAGGTCATTGCGCGATAGCAAGAGAAACTATCAACTACCGTCAGTGAACAACTCGGGAGACAATCCACCGATTGGAGTAGTAACCTGACCGCTAAGGCGATTGAAAGAGGTAAAGGCGATTGAAAGAGGTAAGGCGATTGAACAAGTAAACCAAACACACACACAATATAAAGATACGGTCAGGCGTAGGTGAGTGAAAGAGAGAATAACTTGAACAACCAACCTTCAAATGAAGGTTTACATAAAGTATTTATAGGAGCAAAGCTAGGGCAACACTCCTAGTTTCCATCCTTTTTCTTTAATGGGCTTAGGCATAAGCTCATGGGCCTTCTACATAAGCTTAAGGCTAATAACAAACATAAAGGCCATAATAAGCTACTAATTACATAATAATGACTAACACTTGATTTATAGTTTAGAGTGATTCCAACAATCTCCCCAAGTGTTGGTGATGAACGGTGAAGGCGTTGATGTAATAGTATCTCCGACATTCTTCTTCTTGTGAGAAGAATTGCCTTGATTCGAACAATCTCCCCAGCAGTAGAAATTGTCTTCTTTGAACGGTTATGCTTTGACGCCATCTTTAACTTTGTTCTTTGATCATTGTTCTTTGTGATGGAAGTGATAGTATGTTGTTGTCTACATCAAGTTCCGCTTCGTGTCTCATTGCTACATGTTGTCCACATCATTCTTCAACATGCTCACACGCTTTTGACGCTGGAATTCAAGATCGATGAAGTTCTTTAAGTCTTTAACTTTGTAGATTCTTTGATTTGACGAAGAATCATTCGATCAAGCAGTTGCTTTTGGATAGAACTTCCATTGGTGATGATGTTGGCGTGAGCATGAGAAGAATCAAGACGATCATCCCGCCCCGAGCTTCCATAAGAAGAAAACATTTCAAACGGTTAGTAATAAGCGGATTCCGACTTACAAGTTTGAACTCGAGAGTGTTAACAAAGATAGTGTGAAAACACAACTCTAATTCATACAAAAGCCGCCTCGAACCGGAGTCCCACAAGTGAGATAACGCGATGTACCAAATACACCTATAGATTCAGATGAGTCGAGGTACAATCAAGCATCACTCACGATCAGAGACCGCTTGAGACACACAAGGCGAATCCACGGGAGTTACCGGCGACCCACCGCTGTGGTCGTTTGATGTTGACCGGCAGAGTTTCCATTCAATCACCGAGGATCACAATAGAACCTCTCATAAATGTTCTCGATGTATTGCTAAGATCCGTGAAGGACTCGATATGAACCATCGATGATCTTATTTGTTGATCAACAAGTGATGAAATGTCAAGTGTACCTAAGAGATCTTTGATGAATCTCGTGGCTCTAGACTCAATAGTGAGTTTTGGTTTTCCCGAGCGAGACTAGGAGAGGGTCTCCTTCTTCAATACCAACGATCTCTAAGAGAAAGTCAATAGTTTACGTAGGGTTCCCCGTGAGAATGAAACAAGCTTCTATCGAGAGAAACTCGAGTGGCTAAGAAGGTTTAGTGCATGCGCCACTGGGTCCATGACGACTTTTAATCTTCAATACCGGCCACTAAGTGACAACCAAGAGTATATGAATTGAACCCGTGTTCACCCTAAGTTGAATAATTTGAGGGCTATTTCTTTTCACCCTTTTCTTTGCATTTCTTTTAATTCTTCAACTCCTTCTTTCTCCGATTCTCATTTTCTCCTTTTATAATCGCATCTAAGGACTTCTAAGTACTAACTATTTGTGATGTCCTTGGTAGATCCTCCGGCTCTCAAGGATCATAGGACTGTTATTCCTAACCTTAGTCACCTTATAACCCATGACTAACCTATGTTGCCATTAAAACCATTGTTATGAAGAATCTCTCAAAGGGTTTGTTAATGAAAATCATGTTTGAACCATCGCGAGAGATAGGATTTTGCATAAATACTCCCTCCACATGTGCTTTAGAGTTTGGACGGAAATCAGATTGTGTGGGAAGAGCGCGACTTTGAATTGATCAACTCAAGATAGACAATCCCCATGAGACACGTTACGCTGCATAGTTAAAGAGTTACATTTTCACTTTTAGGTGACAACTAGCTCTAATAACTACCTTGAAGGTGTAGCCAAGCCTCGAAAGGTTGTCATACCCGCTGTAGTTCATGTCTACTAAGAGTTTCTAATGGTACATTCTACTTGGACAAGTCCTTTCATGAGACACGCTACATTACTAGCTAACTAGCTTGAAATTATTACCCGTCCAGACAAGTCTTTTCGAGTTACTAACAG
The DNA here is from genome assembly GCA_022545495.1 of Chrysanthemum lavandulifolium. Classification (NCBI taxonomy): domain Eukaryota; kingdom Viridiplantae; phylum Streptophyta; class Magnoliopsida; order Asterales; family Asteraceae; genus Chrysanthemum; species Chrysanthemum lavandulifolium. The sequence continues at coordinate 151,659,384 of CM040246.1, forward strand.
TTTAGTACCGTCAATTCGTTGGTTAAGTCTATTACACAAGGTTTCATTTGCATTTACACAACATATTTCTTATCACATAATTTTTCCCCTCAAAAATGGCATATAAAATGTTATTTTTGAAAAGTTGAGAATAAATATGACCATTTCGAGTGTCATGGGAAGATGACCACTATGAACAATTTGTGAACAAAGTTTTAATTCAAATACTCCCTCAACAAGTGATATAAACGGTTGAGGTTTTGAAAACATACGGAAGTACTTGTTCTTTGAGCAAAACCTTGAAAATGAAAGGTTTGATATGTTTTACTAAAAGTAAGAAGCTTTAGCTTCCTTTTATAAGGATCAGGTAATCAAGCCGCACTACGTGGTCCTTTCTTGACAATTACGGTTGTACATCGTTATGTGTGCACAAGCCATTTTAGGAAAAAGATGAAATAAGTATGAAACAAATTAACCTTTCCCCAATTGACGATGTTTCTAAGTTAGCTCCCCAAACCGATAACTCGTCTTTAGCGATTTGAAACTTTGATGAAGTCTACATTTCCTCTAACTTTTGAAGGTTTCAGATGCGTGGAATTTGTAGATGAGCAAGAAACCACACAAAGAAAATCGACTTATTGCGAAGATCCGCTCGAGGGTAATATGCCGTAAATCAACAAGATCTTCTCACGTATGTAGACGCATCACACCAAAAAACCACGAAAGACGAAAAGATACGACTTTCCCTAATGTTGTGGTCTTTCGAATACAAATCACCGTGAATATGCAATAACTCGATACCAAGACCGTGTGTGAGGCATCATAACATCAAATTTGGGTAACTTCACACAAGATCACCCGTGAAATTGAGACGATAACACCAAAGTGAGACATTTGAGCCACGAGATCGCCTTATTTCTTCCTCTAATCAAGAAATTCAAGAAGGCATTGGGCTTTCGCAAAGAAGCATGTAGAAGAACGAGGAAGCAATGACCACCTACACACTCTCTCCCCTCAATGTTTTCAATGATTCGTAATCATACACCACGATGTTGATGATGAATTGAAGACAACAAACCATGTATAAGGAGACAATAAACCATGTATGTCCAATTGATCGAACAAGTGTGAAGTACCAAAATATGTCGAGAGAGTCAATCACGATAAAACTTCTTTGTTCATAATGTTGATCATCACCGTGGTCATTGTTGTTGAAGCGCTTGATCTTCTTTATAGAAGATTCGGTTGTTGTTGTAGATTCAGTGTATCGAAAATTAGAGTATTATCGGTTGTGCAATGAAACATTCGATACATCCGCTACGACTTTGGCGTAATCTTTAATCGTAGGAGCAAGCAATATTTCCAATTCATGACGATTAAGTACAATGGTGGAACAATGATGGATCATGATATTTTGACGGTGAGAAACGGGTCCTACTGCTGTTTTGCAAGAAGCCAGTCATTGTACCGCATAGAAAAATAGAAGGGGGCAAGAAAGAACAAACATGGATCCCCAAGTGTAACTGGGTTCTAGATGTTAGAGGCATAAAGATGTAGAGTCAATTATATTCTTGACACCGAACATGCTATTTTGATGATTTCCTTTCCCGCCTCGTGGATGGATGTTGTTGGTATCCCACTTGTTTTGGTGCAACTACTTAGTATCTTGCTCAGGGAATCCACCTAAGACTAATGCTTTAAAAATCCTACCCGTTGTTATCCATCTAAGGTTAGATCTAGGGGATGTGAAACTTCTTTTGGGAAGAGTCTGCGTCCTATATGGATCCACCTATTAAGTTTCGACGGTTTACATTTAGATCAACGGGTTTATTTCTAACTGCTTGTTGAGTTAACTTAGGTTTTGGTTTGCTACTACGTGTAGTGTTCGAGAATACACTCAAGGTGGGTAGTGTTCAAGAATACACTTGAAGGTGATACACTAGGTCGTGAACCCAAGATTCCATCCTTTGAAGAAGTGCCCTTTTCCTAGCCTTTTCTAGATCATAGTTCTTGTATGCGTCATTTGAATCATATGAATTTGTAATTTTAATGCGCGGTTTAGACACGTTGTTCGAACTAATCCTAGATTTGCCAGAGCACCACATGTTGAGGTTTAATGTAAACAGTATAATGTAAACATGTTTAATGGAAATGAAGCATTATTGTTGGGCCAGAATGTGGAGGACCGGTTTTATCAAATGATTATTCTCAACAACTGGGAGGGAAACCGTGGTTTTGAAGATTTTGAACGCTCGATTTAAATGCGCTTGGTTGTCTAACTATCGATTGTTTTCGAAAGGTTGTAGAGACGATTTCCCAAGATTGTTGGTTTTGCAAAATTAGTATCCACACTCTGTTAGTGAATCTTCTCGCTTTGTTTAGTAAAGCAACATGTGCAAGCCCTTTGCTTGAAGTTGAGCCTTTAAATGCTCATTTTCTTTAACTAATGTATCCACACGATTACTTTGTTCATTCAAAGATTTACTTTTGGCTCGAGTTTAAAACATTGTTTTGCGCTTTAAGTTCAAGAGATGCAATGAGCCTCAAGTTTTGAAAAATCTTTATGAAACCGAGCAATGGTCTTTTGAGAAGAATGATTTGATTCAAGAGTTTGATTTGACGCTTCATGAATTGTTAACAAGTAAGGGCTCGCATATGAGAAAGTTGTTCGACATTGTGCAACACACCGTCAACCTCTCCTTCATTATCGAATTCGGTTGCTCGCTTTGTTGTATCGCATTTGGTGCGTAATATGATCAACGAGATTGTACCGACCATCCGCTCGTGTCGCGTCATAGGTGGTAAGATATCTTCCTCAACCATTTGTTCTTCGTCACGCTTGGGCTCGGTGTCGTAGTTAAGTATGATATCTTCTCCAGATCGCCATCGCTATCCCGCTTCAATGCTACAACCGCATTGTCCGTGACACGAGCGCTTGCGATGAATCACAACATTCTCAACGTCCATTTGAGCATTCCTTGCATGTACATCAACTCTTTCACCTGCACACTACTACGGATATCGGGAATTTGATGATGTCGGCGCTCAATGCCGCTTGAATAGCCATGAATCCTTCTTTCAATGCCACAAATGGATCTTTATGATCGTAATCCATTTCACTTCCTCGTAAGAATCAAAGAGAAGAAAAGGTGCAAAGTCGATATAGCACATGAAGGTCGATATAGTGAATTGCAATTTCCTCCAAAATTATTTTGAAAATTTTGACTCTCAAAATTTGAAATTCACTATAAAATTCAATTCTAAGGTTGTAAGAAAAATTTGAGATATGACAATTTTTTTTTGTTGATAACTTATGTTGATGGATCTTGTAGTCGAATGAACCTTTGGTGATGAAGTATCCTTAGCGAGAAATCACAATAAACCAAGTAGCACTTATGCGTAAAAACACCAAAGTTACGCGTAACAATCAAGAGTTACGCTGAGGTTTAGCTTACGCGAAGCGTGGAAAAAGACTAAAGTTATGCGTAAACAAAGAAGTTAGGCGAGGATTCCCTTATCGTAAGACTAGGTTTACGCGTAAGATGAATCTTAGGCGATTTTCTACGCCGTAAGCTTAAGCTTATGCGTAAGTTTAGGGTTTTATCTCATGATCTTTACACTATCACAAAGGCAAAAGATATCCAAAGTCGACGATTTTCGTGCTTATCCAAGCAAGAAAACACGGAGTAAACCACTAAAACGAAGATCAAACCAAGGATAACCTTACGCGTAGTTTTAGGGTTTTGCTACGCGTAGGATTACTCAGAATATGATTTTGCTCAAAGTTGTTTCTAAACCGCTTTTTGTGTGATGAAATAGCTTCAATAACACCAAAAGACACAAAAGTGTGAAACTTGATGATCCAAAGCTCTTAAAATGCTTATGCGTAGGACTTAACCTCGTCATAAAACAAGTAGAAAACAATGATCCACACATAAAGTTCCAAACTTTTGCCAAAAACAAGAAGTTTAACACCTTATAACGTTGAAAGGACAAGAATCTTGGATTAAAAGTGAAAAAAATACGTTTTTGATCAAGCCAAAAGTAGGATACGCAAGTTATCGCGAGACCAAAACTCACTTCAAACAATACGCTCACTCAACTATTAGGCGATTGATACCACTGTTAGGTCACTAGTTTTACAAACACAAGTAATATAGAAAGAGGTAAGGCGATTGAACAAGTAAACCAAACACACACACAATATAAAGATACGGTTAGGCGAGGTGAGTGAAAGAGTAACCGTAATCAGAATTATCACAACTGTGGAGCGGGCGCGACAATGACAAGTATACCTCACGACAAAGACTCCAAAGGAGATACTTGCAATGTAAGGAGCAACTTCCCAAGACCTCCACCCATGCGCACCCCTGCAGGATCGACGCATAGAGGCGGGTATTGCGACTATCACGCACGTAAGGGCCACACTACTAATGAATGTGTCCAACAAGCCACCATCGACAAACTAGTCAAGGAAGGTAGACTAGACCATTTGGTCAAAAACATCAAAGAAGGAAAGATAGACAAAAGACCGAATAAGAAGGAAGGACCCAAAGATAAAGTCGACACCATTTACATGATACAACATGGCAATAACAACCGTGCGTAAGGTCACCGTAAGTTTTCCCACTGGTGCAATCACTTTCCTACCTTAACTACGATAACGCAGGTAGAGCCGCCATCATCGAAATTAATGCGGGGTCACGACATCCACCGCATGTATGTTGATGGTGGAGCGTCCGCAGATATAATGTATGAACACTGCTTCAAGCGATCATACCTGAGATACGCAATAATCGAGCCCGGCCACAACGGCGCCGACCGGCTTCACAGCGAAAGATATGGCCCATGGGGCAATTACGACTACTAGTCGAGCGGGTAATAACTACCACTACACAACACCGATGAATTTTATGGTGATCAAATCCTCTCCATACAATGGCATTATCTGACCACTGTGATATCACCATGCGCGCAGCATCATCTACAAGACACGGATGCTTAAATTCCCAAAGGAAGGAGGAATTGTTACCTCTACAACGCCGCAGCACCACCTAAAGAATGTAACGCGATCACATGCGAAACCGCACCCATTACAAAACAAAGGCGCGACTAAAGTTCCAAACCCAAGGTCGCACCATCCCGAATACCCCGAACAGAAGTATCGATAGCGGATCACCGCCGACAAATGTAAAGCACCGTGTGCACTCTTGCAAAAGAACCTAGATATCTTTGCATGGGAACCAAAGCACATGACCGGGTACCACGCCAATCACGTAACACAAGTCGCAACCGACAAGGATACGCACCGATCCGCCGTAAGAAGCGCGCCAAGCTCCGTAGCGCCGCAAGCAATCCCGGCAGAGGTACACAAGCTAGTAGAGGCAGGAATCATGCGGAAGTTCACTACCATGACCGGCTTTCTAACCCGCTTATGGTAAAGAAGAGTGATGGTAGTCATGCGGATGCGCGACTTCATCGATCTTAACAAAGCATGTCCACAAGATCGCTACCCACTACCGTAGATAGACCGAAGGTGGAATCTTTGTGTGGATATCCACTAAAGTGCTTTCGATGCATACAAAGGATACCATCGATCCGTATGGCTAAGGAGGACGAGGAAAAACGGCCTTCACACAAGCCAAGGCGCTCATCGCTATACAAAATGCCCTTTGGCTTGAAGAATGCAGCGCCACCTATCAACGGTTAGTAGATAATGCGCTCAAAACAAAGTTGGCCGCAACCTAGAGGTTTACGCCGATGACCGGTCATAAAAGCCATATCAAGAGGAGTTGGTGCGACATCGAGGAAACCTTCAGACACTTAAAGAGATCAACATGAAGCTAAATCCTAAAAATGCACTTTCGGCGCCATGTAAGGCATGTTCCTTGGATACTTGATAGAACCCGATGGTATAAAGCCGTGTCCGTAAAAGACTAAGGTCGTTATCGACCTTCCTTCACCGCAAGACGCTGAAGGAAGTCCAATCTCTCAATGGAAAGTCGGCCGGTCTAAATAGATTCCTATCCAAGTCACAGACAAATCACTACCTCTTTTCAAAACACTCAAGAAGTGTATAAAAGGGAGATTTTCGTTGGACTACGGAGGCGTAAGAAGCCTTCACACGCCTTAAACAACACCGCAACACTCCCTACACTTGTAGCACCCCACTGTGGGAAGAGTTGATTATGTACTTATCTCGCAACTCATGGAGCCGTCAACAGATTACTAACTGATAGGAACTCAAGACAAACACCAAGTACTTTGTAAGCAAAGCGCCAAGAAAACAGAGATGAACTATAGCGCAATGGAAAAGTTGGTCCTCGATTAGTATTCGCCGCCAAACGGTCACAGCAGTACTTCCAAGCGCACCCGATAGCAGGATCACGCATCAACCGATCAAGCAAATCATCTCCAAACCCGACGATCGTATGATTTGCGTATGGAGTGTATTGCTAGGTGAGCACAACATCTCCTATAGACCACGCATCGCAAAGAAAAGGGCGTGTACTAGCGCATTTCATCATCGAAAACCGCATAACCGATGATCCACCCGCACTAAGCAAGAAGGAACTACAAGATCCATGGATCTTGTTTACGGACGGATCCTCGCGCGTGGACGGGTCGAGCAGCCTCATCCTCACAAACCCGAAGGAATGGAATTCACTTACGCACCGCGCTTCAATTCACAAAGAACAAATAATGAGGCGTAGTATGAAGCCCTAATAGCCGGACCACGATTGCAACCGAATGAGTGTACGAACTTGAAGCTAATGTAGATTCCAGTTAGTAGCCAACCACGTGTCAGCGTAGTACGCGCCAAGGAGGAAAACATGATTCAAGACTCGAAAAACCAAGGCACTAATCCAAGGCTTTGACAGTTTACCATCAAACAGTTCCTCGAGGAAAACCGAAAGGCGGATGCACTAAGCAAAATTGCATCCACAAGCTTTGCACACCTATCAAAACAGTGTTGGTGGAAACATTGAAAAGCAAATCCATCTCGTAGATGGAAGTATCCACTGTAATAGAGGAAGAAGGCCCTACGTGGATAACACCGATAACGGACTTCATAAGCAAGGGAGTATTACCCCAAGAGCGTAAGAAGTCCGGGATACGGCGACAAAGACAACGATTTGAACTTCGGACAACATACTATATCGACGCTTTTTTGCAACCATGGTCTACCGTGTTGGTCCCCACAAGCAAACTATGTATCGCGGCAAATCCACGGGGTTCATGCAAGATGCATTCGTGACCAAGATCCGTGGTGGCGCGCTTTACGGTCCGGATATTATTGGCCCACCATGCACCGCGATGCGCGGACTTAATCGTAAGTGCAATGACCGCCAAGTTCACGCACCGCGCCACGCCAACCACAACAGAGCTAACACCAATTACGCACCATGGCCATTTTACAAGTGGGTATAGACATCGCGGTCCTTTTCCCTGCTGCAACAGGAGGATTAAAGTTCCTCATAGTCGCCATAGACTACTTCACCGCCGGATCGAGGCAAAGGCAGTGGTGACAATCACCGCAACTGTGTGAAACGCTTTGTCCGGGAAAATATTGTATGCCGCTCGGCCTACCTGGGAAATCATCTCGACAACGGAAACAATTATGCGACAACCCTTTCAAGGATCGTGCGAGAAGTTAAAATCACACAAAGACTTCGCCGCTTAAACACCCACAAACCAACGGCTTAGTTGAACGTGCGAATCAAGCCCGGGTGAAGGAATTAAGGCACGCTGACAAGCACAAAGGAAGATGGGTGGAAGAACTATCGATGTTCCGCGGGCGCACCGCACTTCAATCAAAACCAAAGACAGGGACACCCCTTCTCTCTAGTCTACGGGATGTGTCATCATACCAACCAAATCGAATGCCAACTATTCGCACCGCCGAAATCAATGTGGCAACCAATGACGACGAGCGACGATCGACTTAGACCGCTAGAAGAAAGGCGCGAACGCGCAGCCTATACGGAAGCAAAATCAAAGTCAAGGATGAAGGGATACTATGATGCTAAAGTGCTAAGTGTTTCATCTGCACTGTGTGACTTCGCTATCACGCCAATGATGCGAGCCACGCAGAAGACACATGTAAGCTTGGACCAAAGTGGGAAGGACCCTATGAGGTTATCAAGCATTAGGAACAAAGCAGCATAAGCTACGAGGCTTGATGGTCGTGAACCGCCACGCACATGGAACATCCGCAACCTTAAGAGGTGCTACCTATAGGAATGGCTACGCCCAACAAGACAGACGCCCCCCGCACTTTATTGAAGTGCCTAATAAACATCTATGTATTTATTTTTGTTTTCCTTCAGATACCGCCTTATTTATTTCTCATAAAACTTGCAAGTATCAATAAAACGTCATGGTTTCTAGCTAACTCCACACACATTTTAATTTGTTATCTCCATATACCGTATGTCTTAACAACTTTTTACTTTTTGCTCACATGGCGTGTATGCACTTAAAAACCCACGATGGTAAAAGGATGAGTCAACCTACTAAAGGACTCGCTGAGTAAGAGGGTTGCAAACCCATCAACACCGGATCACGATCCTTGTTAAACACCTTGTTCTCAAGACGTTGGAATAAGTTTGTGCGCATCTCACGATGGGTGCGCAACAACGCATATGGTGCACGTTTAACAACTTAGGAACCAAGACACTTGATTCCTTGATATGATATTTTCAGTACGTTGTATATCACAACATACACGATTATGATTAAAAAAAAGTACTTAGAAATTATCTCTTACGAATACTATGATCTTCATACATGACTATGGATTTCTTATATTATTCGCGCTTGTGTACAACTTTGACCTGTAGAATATGTCTTATACGCAAAGACAAACAGATAAGTACACACCTTACAAGTTGCAATAATATCAACACACATTTCACAAAAGGAGATTTCTATTAATAACTAAGTTATTACAAAGGATGTTCATAAACATAAGATCCTATCTATATACTCTTAGACCGCTCCAGTGATGAAGTTCCCACGCGGCTTGCAGAATCTCCAGTCTCGCTTAGCCTCTTCAACAAGTCCGAGTCTTGGTGAGACACAATGGCAACACTCACCGGCACCCCGCCGACCTTGGAAGATGAGTCGCACCAACCCCGCACAAAATCGCTTTACCTTTAATACCCTCCTTTAGCAAGTCCGTGGCATGCGCCCAACACTTCCTTCAATGACATTTCTTTCTCTAAAGCAAAAGGATTTAGAATGTCCCTGGGCGAGCAAAACAGCACTTGAAGTCATGAGACATCGGGCTTCAAAAATAGTCCGATGCGCTCGCATTATCAATACGATGGCGCTAAGGTCAACCCTTCCATAATAACAGCTTATGGGATAATCTTGGTCACGCCCATTTCAAGAATCATTGAAGCTCCAAAGACTTCATCTTCTCCATGGCGTACACTAGCTCATCATAAGATCACAGATTATAGCTGTGCACCTTTTCAAGAGTACCTTCAACAGATCCGCCTCATGAAGCTTCTCCACACTTCGCTTTTACCGCGCCTAAGGCGCACCGAACTACCCCACCAAAAGCATTCACCACTCTTGCGACTCCAAGGTACTAAGTGCAACGAGACGAAGACCATGGCCTATGAGCCATCCAAGGCAAAGAATGGTGGATAAAAGTCAGGATATAACCTCGTCGTACTCAATGCCGAGCTTATGCACTTCATCTCTTGCACCTCTAATGCACTTTGCACAGCTTGTAATCAAGTTTTCAAGCCGCGAAGTCAACTCCTCTTGCCCTTCTCCAAATACCTCAAGGGCTCAGCGATGCGCAGACTTATATCCCGAGACCTCAAAGACGCTTGGCTTATTTGGCCCATCGCCATCTTTCCCCAAACCTAGCTTCGGGCATACACACTGCCTCTCTATCTCACCTTGGTACTAGCCAATCGCGCCCCAATGACGCAATTTTCTCGATCCTTTTCCACGCTTTGGCTACTTTCACCGAAATTTTGCCTTTAACTTCTACTAGGGAAGCTTGATGCGCAGCCACTACCCAACTCTTCAACAAGTCGCCCATGGGCGCATCTCCGAGACCAATGGCTCGATCTTGGACTATGCGGCCCGAGGATTCAGAGTACAGGACTATCCTGGGGGCGACTCAAAGCACTGCTCAAACCTCGCATACACGGACAGAGAATTATCGCTTCCATATAAACAACAAAAAGAAAAAACATTGACGACATTACTTATCGGGCCGAGGCATTAGTAGAGGGTGAGATGACGCAACATCACCGGGCGGATGATTCCACAAAGAGGATCACAGTATTTTTCCTCGAGGAGCTCGCGCCATCCTCTCCGAGTGATCTTTTGCGCTTTAGCCCGATTCTTGCTCTTCTTCTTCTTCTTCCATAGGTTGCGCCATCGCCACGGGCGGTGGTCGCGCCATCGGGATGGCACTGGGTTTGGCACGCTTTGCGCGGCGCCGCCCATCGCGACCGAGGAGCCGGTCCTCGCTTCCCTACATTCATCTCTGTGGTACGCCCGAAAGAGCCTCCAAGATGGGCTCTTCTCCTCCTTCGCGGTCGCGCATCCCTACATTAACTCGAATCGCTTCGCTAGTTGCACAACGGTGAATGATCCATCTCGCGCAATGTAATACAACAAATACATAGGTTACATAATGCGCATAAAGGAAAAGAACGCCTACATTAATTAAGAAAGGGATGCGGCGAACGAGCACCCACCCCGCCATCGCCGCCAAGAAGATTGGCATCTCATCCGCATACCAAAGTAATTACGGCTAATGCCCATATGCACCGTAAATTCCTCGTGATAGGAACTAATGGGATGCGGTTGGCGCTATCGCCCGCATCCTCCACGACATATGATCCGTGCAGGGGCGCCATCCTTCGCAATGTCCCCTGGTATAAAATTCAAAACGCGTGGAAGCACACGCCGCTCACCCGTAAAAGTCTCTCCGCCTCGAGCGCGCCCGCTTTTTCAGATAACATCGAAGCGCCCAACACGCTTAGCGAACGAGACCCACCCGCGACCACGCCGCGTGGTAGAACGCACGGAATAGGTGGATAGTCGGGTTAACCGCCAAGAATCGCAATTAACCTCGGTTGGTGATCTTCGCCGCACCGATGCAAAGGTACCGGATAGGTGCGCATTGTAATAATTTAATACGCCGTATGTAAATAGGATATGGGCACACGCTGATTCGCGAACTCGAAAAACGCGCAGATACTCCTACTTTCCTTCGGGAAATCGCATAGATGCCCGCGCACCCGAACAACCGGATGCACGCTAAGTGGTATAAAATAACCGAGGTAAACTCTAGAAGTTCACCCTCGCTATATCGGAGGTGAAATCGATAACCGCTGACCATGGTATTATTTTTCTTTAAAGGCGCACGCGCGGTTACCTTCAAATAGGTGATTTTCTGTTTTGCAAATGAAAGGTTTCTTAACAATGGCGGATTGAGTTTTTTCACTGTGAGAAACACAGTAAAATGAGGCAGCCGGTTATATAAGTGTCCTCATCCACGCGATGAGTGACACGTGGATCCCACTATCACCAACATGTGGCTCAGATCACTTGATGCGACGTCATGCAGCTATTTCCCCCGATTTACGAGGCGTCCATTTTAAAATACTATGTCTAGATACAATGTATAGGCGGGTATCTTTTTTGGCTTCTTTGCTACGCTTCGTAGTTTTTATTGTCTGCCGTTATTAGTCTAGCATCCGCAGTCCTTCACTGCGCATACTAGACTGGGGGGACATGATGACGTATAGTCTATATTCGGGTCACGAACCCGACCAAAGCCCAATACTAATAAGCCCAGCACGAACTGGGCTACGCTGATAAGTGTTTAGGCCCACGAAGGCCCAAACCCAATGTTATTTACGTAACACGATATCGGATATCTCCTAATTATGGAGATAATCATTCCCCAACCGACTTAGGCGGGATACGCCGAAGGTTGAGGAACACGGAACCAACAAGGATTCCGTGTGTATATAAAGGAATCCCATCCTCGTTAAAGGTACGATCTACAAAACCCTAACTCTCCTTTAACCCTAAACCGACACTTACTCACGCCGGAGGATAATCGGGAGACAATCCCACGATAAGCCTAACGGTGTTTTCTCGCCTTGTTAGTGCGCAGTGTCTCAAGCAACAATCATCAATTGGTACGAGAGCCGAGCCCAAACAAGGAACGCCCAACTTTTGTATCAACATTGTTAAATGTATATGCTTACTACGCATAAACTAAAGATATTAGTAATATGAGAACACAATATAATAGTACTTAAATTTTTTTTAGGAGTTGAAAATAATAGTAATTAAAAATAATAATTTAAAGATGAATCAAACAAAGATGTGCTGACATTTGTTTTAGTAGTTGACCATATGAATTTCATACAAAAGTAAGCTATCTATTTGTAATATATGAACAAAAAAGGTGGATGGGAATAGAGAGATCATGGTTAATTACCTTCTTCAAAGTTTCAGCTTTCATATGTAACAGATTAAGCTATTTTTTTTAAAGATAAAAATCCTAAAGTAAAATACCTTAACCTCCATTATATGTTTTTATCGGAAGTTGCACCCATTAGCATGAACTTGACGTTGTTGGTAGAGGGCCAACTTGAAAAATATTTATTTTAGGAGGGCCGATATACACTATCCTAAAATCTTTGAACTAAAAATTACTAAAATCATATATAAAAAAATATAAAATGTACATAATATCAAAAAATTTGGAGGGCCGCAGCGCCCCTCGGTCCTTCTAAGTCCGTCCATGCCCATTAGTAGCTTCATATCCGTCCACATTATAATTGTGATAAGCTTAAGAACACAGCATGATATAAGGTAGCCATCGATGAGCTTAGAAGATCAAATTGATCAAATATTTGTATGTTAAATTACCCACAAGTTATTGATAAATAGATCTAAGAAAGAATAAGGGTTAGTAAATAAGTGCAATCAGAAGGAATAAAAAGTGTGGGTGACAAAAGCAAAATTCAATTAGGAAAACCTAAAACCTCGCAGACAAAAAAGAGGAAAATACATCGATGACTTCAATTTCTTAATGCGGTGATAACAACTCCTTTGTTAAGGTGATGGATAGAGGTCTTTGTCCAATTTCATATAATGATTGATTACCTTATTGCAATTATGCTTATTCACCTTTTTAGTCAAACATGTGTACAATTTATCATATCATGACACATGTATAAAGCCTTACATCTCAGATTATTTTGCATTCTCTAGGGAAAAAGCCTAACATCTCAGATTATTTTGCATTCTCTAGGGAAAAAGCCTTAACATAGAAAATTGGAAACCAACTTCATTGTCCATTTTAAACTTAATGTCTTCCTAATTCTATAACTTATCTTGATATGTAATATGACAAATTTAGCATTTAATAAAAGTAAATGTTATAGCTGAGCAACAACTAAGTCAATGGTGCTAAGTAGTTCATAAGCTTAGAAGTTTTAATCGAAAGGAGTATCTAAACGCTAAGTGGTTCTATGAGATCATATTAACAGTTTCCAAAGAAGTAAAAATTGACCTATGAAAAAGGAACACCTTATAAACCTTTGATTATAAAGTAAGCTTTAAAGTTGTAACATGTCAAACAGATAAATAATTTTTTTTTGAAGGAAACGGGTCAAAATTAGTTTGAATGAATTTTTTAGTAATATTGGATACGATAGCTACTTACAAAGGGTTTAGACAAAATTGCCCCGCGTCACCTTGAAATCGATGATTGCAATTTGAAGAATCTGATAACCCATTGTATAAAGCAGGGTAATTTTACATTTATACCATTAATCAACTTTGAATTTTACCATTAATCCTTCAGTTTCACTACCGACCAATGTAACCCTTGAGATAAAGTACCTATCGAAGCCTATATCACAAAATCCAAATGTTTGATAATAAACTTTATATCACCTTGCCACTTCAGCACATCATTTGGCTTGTTGAGCGATTTCAGATACTTCTATGTTGATGTTCTTCTCATTGAAGAGATTTGATGTATCTGATGCTTGAAGCCAGTGTAGAGTTTTAAGAGCATGAGCCCATTGAGCCTTTCTCTCTCTTCTTCCTTAATCCTTCTTTATTGTGTAAGGAGTCTATAACAACACGTATAAACACTTGGGACATAACAGATGGCAAACTTAATGATATAGAGGTGAAATAAAACAAAATATTCAGAAACCAAATAACATCACCCATTTCCATCCAATTACTTTGATTTTAGTAAATTCCCATTCAAAGATACATCACTGAAAAGATGAGAATTACATAATTGCTCAAACTCCTAATCATTATATCCCGTGATATTAAAAACAAAATATGAGCTGATAAAGCACCTCACATTAATCCAAAAAGACACTTTTCCAAACAAAGAATAAAAGAAACGGCCCTTAGTCATTGTCTTATAAAACATCATGATATCGCAGCATTCATGGTGGTTGTAATAGCTACATCAGACATACATATGTTACTATGCAAATATATCCTATCATAATAGAAACCCACAATTCTATCACACCCTAGCACTATTTTCAGCATCACACCTTAGTACTATTTTCAGCACCTTTAGCAATAATTTTTGGCATACTCGTCATCTTGAGATAGATTCAAAGAGGAACTCTCAAGCTCTCATAAAATAAATTTATTATTTATCTTGAATGCGAACTCTTAAAAAAATTGGTATATGGATATTATGCTCCACTTTCACATTCTATATGCAAAACCAAGGAAAAAAGGAAATAACATTACTCATTTAAAGCGGTTAAATCTATCCCACCATACCCAATCTACTTCTAATATTAGTAGTGGTTGAGCCTTAAATTCCCATTTAGCTCAAAGCACACATATATATAAACATCAACCCAAAATTTTGACTTAGGCAATTCGAGGGAACATAATAACAACATCCAACAGTAATGTTGCTATGAGGTTGAAAGTTGAGGAAAATCATTTCATTCAAGTAATTGATCAAACACTTAATGTTCAGTACAAAGCAAGATGTTATGTTGAGATATGGTAATAAAAAAAATCATAATAGAAACTATCAAATTTACCATATAGATGAAGAAGAACATGTGACTCGATGAGAGAAAACACAATCACATGAAACCAAAGCCAAATTTTGAAGTATTTGTGCTTTTATACGAATCTAAAAGTTGTGTTTTCAATTAAATTTGTAATTTATTTGATAGATTGTTTGTACGCTAATGCCTATCGGCCACGGATTATTAAGCTATCGCCGATGCGAATGCAATTACGCCCAACATATTAATGTATATTTCCATTTAATACCCGTAACCAAAACCGATAAATAGTGTATTAAGGCTTAGACCAAAACTAAACTCATAAACCAAAACACAAGTTCAAATTTTAGTTATAAATCAACAATTATAGCCATGAATGATTTAATAAATAATTATACCTGCAGATTTGATAACCAATTAGGAACCACCAATCCTCTTACTATATGATCTTCTTCCTTTCCATCTATATTGATCAAATTAGAGTTTCAATCAAACCCTAATTTTTTTTTTCACAAACTGAAAGAAAATCAACTGAAAAATCACAATCCTTTATAATATATAACTAAAAGCCCTATATCAAGTTTAAACAAAATCAAAAAATAGATATTATAAATCATACCTTTAACCCTGGAAAGATTATTTGTTCTTCCATAGATAAATTATGAAAACTATCTTCAAGATTACTGCATTAAAAATTATACTGTTACAAATATTATCGAATATATTTTAAAAGCGCTCAATTATCGATTTAGGATTCGATCTGGAACTTTGGGTTGAAGAAAAATCGGATTGAATCTGTGTGTCAGCCAAATTATTTAGTGGTTTTGTTTTTTCTTAATTTTCAGTTTTGACCCCTAAGTCTTGTAGATGACCCTAGCTTTTAAAGTTTTATTTTTTATGCTTTTGACACATATATTTTTTAGCTCAAATTAAAAAAAAAAAAAAAAAACGAATTTACAAATACTTTTGCTTGAATAAAGAAGTATTTTGGTTTTTTAAACTAAACATATTTAAAATAAATAAATTTTAATTAAAAATATTACCAAATAAGGCATGGTTTGATTTTTTTTAAATGCAAAATTCCCACTATGGTTTTGTTTTATTATATAAAAGATTTATGTGTATGTTTTTTTAGTATGTATTTTTGTGTATAAAATGATGCAACTGGCAAAAAATATTCAGAGAAGTGTTCATAGAATCGGTTGCCTGTCCAACCGAAATATTGCAAAGGTCGGGGTGGAACTTGGTCATCTTCGGTCAAGTTAATTGCACAACTCGATAATACTCAACCAACTAACCCTTTATCGTTAGCCTTAAAAATTTTGGAAGAACTTTGATGAGTTCAAGCCTCAAGGGTATTTCTTTCTCATGAAACTCAAAGGGTAATACGTAAAAACAACAAAAAGACACAAAAAACCCACACTACCAGCTGCATAGAACCCAATGCTACTTTCTTTCTGAAGTCTTTTCTCCCAATCCAGATTCCCAACTTTCCCAATGGCATCTAACCCCCAATGCCACTGCCACCCCACTCAAACACAACCACCACCTACCACCACAACCACCTGCCACTGCACCATCTGTTACACCACCACTCCCTACCCCTCGCCACCACCTCCACCACCACTAGCCCATCACCACCACCTTCACGCGCCACCACAACACCACCCACCTCAAACCCATCTCCACACGCCACAACACCACCACCATAACCCCAACCACTATCACCATCCAAACCCTCCCCAACAAGAACCCATTCAAGAAAACCCAACCGTCACCTCCCTAATCCACCGCATCTCCGCCCTAGAAACCACCCTCCGCCGCCGTAACAACCACCACTTCCCACAACCAAACTCCCTCCGTGACGCGGCGGCGCGTGTAATCCAAACCCACTTCAGATCATACCTCATACACCGATCCATCACTTTACGTAACCTAAAAGACCTTGCTTTCATCAAATCATCGCTTAATAATCTCAAATCTTACGTTTCGAAGAAAACCCATTTCGATTCTAACCTCATTTCGCGTGAATCCATGAATTTGTTAATCAAACTTGACTCTATTCAGGTACATTTTTTGTTGGTTTATTATTTATACGGATAATAATTAGTAGTTCAAAATGTATGCCACTAAACTTTTTAGTATATGTTTGGCGAAAGTAGCGGTAGCTGTTTTGTTCTATAAAAGTGTTTGGTAGAGTAGCTGTAATTAAATTTTAATGTGTAAATTGAAGTAAATGTAGCGTTAGAATTTTAAAGCTTGTTTTAGTAGCGTAAACATTTTAAAACGCTAACTGCTCCTAAATGCTTCAAATGCATCGCTCTAAAAATACCCACAATCGGATGGTGTATTCAATAGGATCATTTAGTACACACAATATGATTAGGAAGTTGGTGTATTTACTATTTAGTAGGAAAAGGATTAGACTGATATATGCTAAAAAAATTTGAGCCAAGCTAGGTACATTTTCATCTAATTATGCGGTTTAAGTTTGTAACTGTATAGGGTTTATCTAATCAAGGGTTTTTGTTTCAGGGTAATGATCAGATGATCAGAGACGGTAAAAGATCAGTTAGTCGTGACTTGATTCGATTTATGGAGTTAATTGATGAGATCAGTATGGAAAATGAATTGATTTCGATTAGAAAAGTTAAAATTGGTAAAACTGGTAATAAATCTGTGATCTTGCAAAGGGAGAGTAGAATCAGGGGTTCTGGTTCTAGGGTTCACGGTGATGATTTAAGAAATTTAGCTGAAAATTTGAAAAGTCGAATCGAAAAGTTGAATGGGGTTGAAAAGCGTAGAGAAGTTGGTGGTTTGATGAAAAGTCAACCTAAAGTGAAGAAAAATGTGAGCTTTGATGAGGATGGGAATGTTTATAGATTAATTGAAAGGAAGCGTGGTGCGGTTTTAAGTGATGGGAGTGAGAGTAGTAATGGTGACGATGAAGCTGTTGTTGAAGAGATCGGTGTTTCTAAGGAAAACGGAGTGGAAGAAGAGGAAGAAGATTCTTCGAAATGAGTGAAAATGAGATGGATCCAAGAAAGAATTTGGGAACGGACTTATCAAACGTCTAAACGAATCAGCCCGGTCAAGAAGAGGAGGAGGATGAAGAAGAAGAAGAAGATGAAGAAGATGGTGATGATTTCGTTTTCTCTGCTCCATTGCCGGCAAAGATGGAATATCGAGTTGAGTCAGTGAGCAAGAAGCAGGCTGCAAAACGTTAGGAGGTATTTAGGTCAATTTTTAGTGTAACAGTTGATTGTTCCTTTTTTTCTTGGTGTTATTTGCCATTGTTGTTAGGCTGCTGTTTTGATTGTTTTGAAGTTTGTAGGATGCATGCTAATCGGGCCCATGTATGGCCCTAATTGAGTTTTTATGTAGATTTTAGCTTGAATATGTTTTTGTTTGTGGATTTTGAGTTGTTGTTAGTGGATAACTTTGCTTTGTTAACATCTGGTTTTGATTGTTTTCATATAGTCTAATGGTCTTGTTATATGGATTGTATTCTTAAAGATACAAGAGCATTGAGTGGGGTTCCTAAGCTTAAACACATGGATGAGTAAATTGGACCGGAGTTTGCTGTCATGATCAAAGTCCGTATACCTCCTTTTTAAAAGCAGGTATGCTTCCAGTCAATATAACGATAATGAGAGCAAATATAAAATCAACTTGTAACGATAGTGCATTTACCATTATGCATATCACCCAGGCATTCAGCAAGCATTCTGTTCTTAGTTACTTATGATGGTTTTATGCAGAGTTCTTTCTGATGCGCTACATATCCCTCTTGCATGATGCAAAAGATTTATGATTCTTGTTAATTAAATGTAAAGCTTCTTACAGAAGCTTAAGTGTGTACTGTGTAGTGTGGAGATGTATGGTATAACTCAAGTCTCAAGCGCCCTTTCAGTTATTTGAATGTTCACCTTATCATTAGCATTTTCTTAGCACAACCACATAATAAAATGGTTCTGAATAACGAGTCAAAACTGTGATGGTTAAATTATACATTTCTTTTTAAATGGATACTGTCAACTTAATTTACTAACATTATCTTCCTGTTTGTTTTATTACAGTATAAGGTGTATACCACTAAGATGACTATTTCAAATTTTTATAGAAAATCGATAGTTCCTCTATAGAAGGCAAATGCTTTTCACATCTTTTTATTAGAGTTAAACCAAAATATATTAATTATACATTTTTAGAACGGCAATCATTTATCTCACACAATATACACAACAATCTATCTGAAATGTATTTGGCATTAATTATACATGTTTAAGACATAATTATAGTAACTTTTGTTTGAGTTTATTATTTTTTAATGATGTAATGAATAGTATAGATGTAATAAAGATTTACTAAGTTAAGTATAACAAAGCCATTCATAGTTAAAAAGTTTATACATTTAGCTTAACACTTTTCTTTTTTTACATAAACACAATCACGCTCTTAACAAAATCAATTACACATCGTAAAACAAAAGCTTGCGTGCAATATAAGTATATAACACATCATTATCCGTTTTTACATCGTTTAAACAGCATGTATTAGATACTAATGTTAGTTAAAAATATAACGGTTAGCCTAGGCGTAACTTTTTAGGCTTTTGTAAATTATGAGAGCATTTATATCCCATTGTTAATCATACAATAGTGTGCAAGTAAAATCTTTTATAGGTTCATAGATTTGGGTATGTAAACCATCACTAATGTCTTTCGACTTAGCTTTAACCCGATAAAGATCGCTCATCCATCCCGTAGATATAGAGGTTCTTGGTTTTGGCTTGCCTTGAATTCATCAGGGGAGCGGCCCCAACTCACTACCAGTGTAATGCAATATCGAGTGCTCTACACGTGGCACGTACTACACCTTTACTGTTGGGGTACTCCAACAAGACCAACATGATAAACTAGGAACCCAAGCATTCAACAACGCTTCCAAGCAGA
The DNA here is from genome assembly GCA_022545495.1 of Chrysanthemum lavandulifolium. Taxonomy (NCBI): domain Eukaryota; kingdom Viridiplantae; phylum Streptophyta; class Magnoliopsida; order Asterales; family Asteraceae; genus Chrysanthemum; species Chrysanthemum lavandulifolium. The sequence goes on from CM040246.1 coordinate 151,679,383, forward strand.
TCCGACCTTCAAATATTGGCTCGTGACACGAAAGTGGCTATTGGTCGGTATATTCTCACAAGAAGTCTCATGTTAAAACTTAAATAAGTAAACGTTTCAGGATTTACAAAGAAAAGAGTTTGAAAACGGTCACGAAAATACTCCGATTAAACCGTATACATACATCTAAATCATAAACTTACCCTTCCCGAAAACTTAAACAGGAAAAACCTCTTTCATTTTACTATGATTCTCATGTTAATGGTGGAAGCATAACCACTCGAGCATTAGTCCAATGGTTGCAGCACTCGTGCTTGAGTCAATAGATCCATGTTCGAGTCCCATAATTGGCATTTCCTTCAGATTGGTATCCACCTCCGCAAAACTTATGAGCACACCGAGAGACTTTGTGAAATAAGAGCTCATGGTCCGAGTCTTGGCTCGTGCTCACTCCAACAGCAGCCCACCAGGCCGTGAGAGTTCGGAGCTATTTTTTGTGGGGTGGACAATGGCCTAGGTAGCACGGACACGCCTAAAACTCAAAGTGGCGGTGTCGGACACGGACACGGCTCGACACGCGTGTCGACACGCGCGTGCCGCGTGTCCCACGCGCGATTCGAAATGACACGTTGGACACGGTCAAGACACGCTTGGACACGGAAAGATGATATACTGAACAAATTAATGAAAATAACAACAATAGATTCAAGAACAGATCAAAACCTTTAACCAACAACAACAAATAAACCTTGCCTTGTTTGAAAACAAGTTCTCCAAGGTTGAAAAGTTGTTCGATGATGTCAAGACTCTTTCAATTAATTGGATTAGTGCTAGGTCTAAATCTTGTATCATTCGGGCGGAGAGGCTTTGTATCTGGTGAATGATGATGATTAAAGAATGAGAGAAGATGATTGAAAAAATATCTCTGAAAAATCAACAACCCAGCGTTTATATCCAAGACTTTTTAGACTTTGAAGAATTGCAACATACACCCTTGAACTTGTTCTCTTTTGCAAAACCATCTCAATCTTGAAATATAATTAAAACACAAATATAAGAATGTCAACATTAGCCCTTTATTTATGTTTTTATACATATAATATATAAAATAAATATTTAATTCCCATGTCCACGCCTGTGTCCGTGTCCCGTATTTTTAGATTTTTCAGATCGCTGGTCTGTCCGTCTCAAGCAACCTGATAATTACTTACGCTAAAAGACACCCGAGATAAGAGTTGCTCCTAATCTACACTTTCTTTTTGGAATTCCTTTGAACCAAACAGGACTGAGAGGAAAGCATGAAGTTTGGCCCACCTCTAGGCCCAGAATCAGTTTGTTAATTATCAATCTCCGATATGTTTGGCCGTTAGACATTTTGGGCCACCTGATGGCACTTCCGTTAATAATTTCAAAAAGCAAGGGTATAGATATAACATTATGATGAGATGTCTGCTTGTAATACACTCACTCGACCCACATCATGTGACTTCTGCACATCAAAATTGGCGCCACATCACATGACCCTCGGGATTTGATATTCACTTGTTCTAATTCTCACCAATAAAAAGTGAAAACACACACACAAAAGTGTTTCACTGAGTGAAAATGACCTACTGTTCAACTTCAACTGTTAGTGGAGCAGCATTGACGCATTGCTGTTCAATTTCGAGGTTAATAAGTTCCAATTGCAGGTCGAACCAGCTCCTGTTCAACTCCGCTGCTGGTTTTAGGAAACGACAATTTTATGTGAGGAGTGAGGCTAAGTCTGAGCTCAAGGATGCGGTCACTGTTAAACAAGGTCCGTCCTACACATGCTTATCAAAAGATTATGCTTATTTTTTATTTTTTAAAAAAATAAGCTAGTTAAAATAATAAGCTTTGTTTAACTTATAACAGATTATAAAATATAATCTTTCATAATATCTGAAAATCAAATACTTTTATAATCTCAATCTCCGTCTCCATCTCCATCTACACCTCCATATCCCGTTCATTCCGGCAACAGTTACTTTTGCCAAACACACATCAATATGATAAAATGTTTTAACTTACTTTGACTGAGAATATATTTAGAAAAATGATTAGTATATGTAATGTACATAATAATTTGGTGATGACACGTGCCAAATTGATTGGATATAGTGAGGAGTTGGACACTTACCAATTCATGAAAGGTGCAGGTCCGTATTTACGTCTATAAATTCGGCATATATTCCATTACTCATGTGATTATATACCCCTCCAACGCAAACGTTCGGTTGACCGCCAAGGAGGGCTTTGAAATATAGGTCATGGGTTCAATCCCAACTCTTGAGTAAATGTCATTGGAACATGTTCTCATTGCTCATGTTAGGTCCCTGGGAAGGGTTAGCTAAACCCCAAAAGGGTGCAAGTTTCCTGCCAATATAAACCTTTTGAGGATAATATAATGATTAGGATGTTACTTATTGTAAGTTCTATTAAACAGCAATAATTGGTTTCACAATAGGCTGGAATATGTTTACGAGTGGCTTAAAAACAACTTAATCCGTATACTAAGGGTAAATTTTTAATTTTGAGTTAACTAAGTCGATCTGCATATTAAAAACATATTATTTCACACTGCTTATATGGTGTTTAAACTCAAATACACGATAAGCAAATAAGCTGTTTATATAATCAGTGCCAAACACCCCCTAAGACAGTCAGTAAGACTTGTATGAAGAAATGAGGATCATATTTTAATGAAATTGTAGCTTTAAAATCAATGAATATCATCTGAGACTTGAAATTGTTTGTTTGAGTAAAGTGCATCGCTATTAGGTTTGCGCTGTATGATGGTGGCTGGTGCATTTCTGAAAGCAGATTCTGCTTTTCATACACAATAGCGAAATGTGTGTGTTTGTTTTTTTGTTATCCATCCATTTGAGTTACGGGGTACTGCCTTTACGTTTAGCAGCTTGGATAAGTCAAACTATCAAGTATTTGGGCGTGTAGCCGTCCGAGTAATGTAGTATGTTTATATAATGTGAGTTTTGATAGACTCCAACTTATAGTAGTTAAGTTCTCATACCACCCCCAGTAAACGTGTTTGCAGTTATAAAGCTGTAAGGAACATTGTCAAACTAATTGTTGTTTGTTTGATTGCTTAGGAGATGCAAGCAGCATTGAGAAATCGAAATCTGATGCTGAATCTGTGGTAAGGAGAATTAAATACCATGCAGAATTTACGCCATCTTTCTCTCCTGAAGGTTTTGATCTTCCCAAGGCATACTATGCCACTGCACAAAGCATACGTGATTCACTCATCAGCAATTGGAACGCAACTTATGAAATGTACGAAAGGATGAATACAAAGCAGGCTTACTATCTGTCTATGGAATTTTTACAGGTTTGTCACATTGATTACTAAACTAAAGCTGTACCAATAACCAATTACTATTATTCAGCAGTCATTTAATTTGTTCTGTTAGTTGCCACTAGACATTTTTGTTATTGTTAGCTTTAATTTACAATAAATTTTGTGCGTACTGGAAATAACTCAATGCAAATAATTCCATAATCATCACGCCTCAATCTTAGATATATTCGTGAAACGGCCATTATTCCTCTACATGTTATAACCCCAATACTTACCTTGATTTAGAGTCTGTAGTGAATAGAGTTCTTTATATAAAATCTAATGATATTCCTTGCTGTAGGGAAGAGCACTATTGAACGCCATTGGTAACTTAGAACTAACTGGTGCATATGGAGAGGCTTTGACCAAGCTTGGCCACAAACTTGAGGATGTTGTTTCACAGGTGAAATTTTCTGCAATCGTATACAGACTTGTCTCAAAGTGATGAGTTTCACACTTTTAATTATGTTATATCAACTGCATTTTCTTCCACACTATAATAAAGTTTAGGGTCACATTCACAGGAACCAGATGCTGCTTTAGGAAACGGGGGGCTTGGCAGGCTTGCTTCCTGTTTTTTAGACTCTTTGGCGACACTAAATTATCCTGCTTGGGGTTATGGGCTCAGATACAAGTATGGTTTGTTCAAACAGCTAATTACGAAAGAAGGTCAGGAGGAAGTGGCTGAAACTTGGCTTGAGGTATGTTTTGGCCATTCATTTTTGCAAAAAATAAGAACTGATGTATCTTTATTTAACTTCATTTTCCGATTGTAGATGGGAAATCCTTGGGAGATTGTGAGAAATGACATCTCATATCCTGTAAAATTCTATGGGAAAGTTGTCACAGGGTCAGATGGAAAGAGGCGATGGATTGGGGGAGAAGATATAGTGGCGGTTGCAAACGATGTCCCAATTCCAGGATATAAAACAAAACTACAATTAACCTTCGTCTATGGGATACTAAAGTTCCGCCAGCAGATTTTGATTTGGCTGCTTTTAATTCCGGAGACCACACCAAAGCGTGTGAAAGCCAAGCAAATGCAGAAAAGGTTCAGACACTAAAATGATGAAATCTATTCCCATAGAATTTAATTTAACATTAATATTATCTATATTTGTTGCTAAGTAATATGATTGGTGGATATAGTATTGATTTACAATTATACTGATATAAAAAAAATTTCCTCTGCAACCAGATATGCTATATTTTATATCCAGGGACGATTCATTGGAAGGAAGACCCTTAGACTAAAACAACAATATACATTATGCTCAGCTTCTCTTCAAGATATTATCACTGCTTTGAGAAGAGGTCTGGGAGAATGTGATGTGGAAAGAATTTCCCAAGAAGGTTGCTGTGCAGATGAATGATACCCACCCTACACTTTGCATTCCAGAGCTGATGAGGATATTGATGGATGTGAAGGGCATTAGCTGGAAGGATGCATGGGATATCACCCAAAGGTATTTACATAAAGGAAAACACGTGAAATGTGTATGTCATTTGTTAATTGTGTATTAACAAATTCATATAGTCAAGTCTTGTGATGCTGACTTGCATTGGAAAATTTGTCAGAACTGTGGCGCACACCAACCACACTGTTTTACCTGAAGCATTAGAGAAATGGAGTTTAGAACTCATGCAGAAACTTCTGCCACGACATGTTGAGATCATAGAAATGATCGACGAAGAGGTAAAATAAACCGTGTTATTTTAAGCTGTATTAATAAATTTCTGCAGCTTATTGGCATGCTATTCTTACAGTTGGTGAATGGCATAGTATCAGAGTTTGGTAAATCTGATCCTGAATTGCTGGAGAAAAAGTTGAATGCTATGAGAATTCTGGAAAATGTTGAACTACCAGCATCAATAGCTGAACTATTTATCAAACCAGAAGAAACGCCGGCAATTGATACAAGCGAAGTGGCAAAGGTTTCTAATAAAGACACTGTAGTTGATGAAGAAGATGAGTCTGTTGAAAGCAATGAGGAGGAAGAGGCAGAGTTGCAGCCAGCTCCCATACCACCAAAATTGGTCCGTATGGCTAATCTATGTGTTGTTGGTGGCCATGTTGTCAATGGTGTTGCTGAGATTCACAGTGAGATTGTAAAGCAGGATGTCTTCAACGATTTCTATAAGGTAAATATATTGTTTACTTTAGATTACAATCACACATATTAAACTCTTCATGGCGTTGCCCAACTAATGCAGTTCTGGCCCGATAAATTTCAAAACAAAACGAATGGGGTGACACCGAGAAGATGGATATCTTACTGCAATCCAGATCTTAGTAAAATCATTACCAAGTGGACTGGTGGAGACCACTGGGTACTCAACACTGAAAAATTGGCTGAACTGCGTAAGGTACTTATGTTACCCGACTTTCCATCTTTCCTTATCTACCGTTTGATGGAAAGTTGAACAGAAAAAGGCATATGGTGTGTTTTGTTTTAATGTAGAAATTAACGTATGCACCTAAAATATGTGAAAACCATTTGGTCATCCAAACCTCAAGACCGTCCATTTGGAATTTATTCCCTGAAATAAGGACCTTATTAAGGGAACATCATTACAGTTTGCAGATAATGAGGATCTTCAGAGTGAGTGGAGAGCTGCAAAAAGGATCAACAAACTCAAGGTTGTATCATTCCTTAAAGAAAAAACAGGATATGCTGTCAGTCCTGATGCAATGTTTGACATCCAGGTTATTGTCATTTGCCTTTAGTCCTTTTTTTTTATACAATTATTTGGAACTTATAATATGATATTGTTGACTGAAAATAGTATAAAGATGAAGCATAGTTCTTGGTTTTGCTCCAATATAGTTGTACCATTACATTATTGCAAAGGGTCAATTTATTTTACAGGTGAAACGATTCATGAATACAAAAGACAATTGTTAAATATATTGGGAATTGTTTATCGCTACAAGAAGATGAAAGAAATGACTGCCACTGAGAGGAAAGAGAAATTTACCCCGAGTTTGTATATTTGGGGAAAGCATTTGCCACATATGCATAGCGAAAAGAATTGTGAAACTCATTACAGATGTCGGGGTGACAATAAACAACGATCCTGACATTGGAGACTTACTCAAGGCATGATTTAGCTTGGATTCAGTTCATATCTTTTGTCTACTAGTTATAATATTGTACCAGTATTACAAAATTTTATCTTGCTGACTGGACATGCCTTTTTGTGCTGATACGCTGCAACTTAATAATAGGTTGTGTTCGCTCCTGACTATAATGTGAGCGTGGCTGAGCTGTTAATTCCTGCCAGTGAGCTTTCACAGCATATCAGGTGAGTTGACTCAACCTTCATAACATGTCCCTTGTTCCTTAAAACATTACTGAAGTCAACAATATACAATACAGTCAATTTTGACCCGCTCACCCATTTCATTTATATTAAGTTAGTTAAAGTTTCCGTTAGATATAAAATATAACCCAGTTCAGCCTGCTTTTTAGTAATGGGCCAAAATTGCCCGCTATCGCATATATAAAACTTTGTAGTCACTAACTCTCTTCCCGCTGCAGTACTGCTGGAATGGAAGCCAGTGGAACTAGCAACATGAAATTTTCCATGAACGGTTGCATCTTAATTGGGACATTAGATGGGGCAAATGTTGAAATTAGGGAAGAAGTTGGAGAAGACAACTTTTTCCTGTTTGGTGCTCGAGCCCATGAGATAGCAGGGTTACGAAAGGAAAGAGCCGAGGGAAAGGTATTCTTAATCTTACCTCTTTTTATGAATCATATAACAAAACGTAGAAGCTCGTGATGTGATCTACTACTTTGATTTTATTTGTGTCGAATTTTGCTATTCACAGTTTGTGCCCAACCCTCGCTTTTGAAGAAGTGAAGGAATATGTTAGAAGTGGTGTATTTGGGCCTTATGATTATGATGAACTTATCGGATCTTTAGAAGGTAACGGGCTTTGGCCGTGGAGACTACTTCCTTGTGGGTAAGGACTTCCCAAGTTACATAGAATGCCAAGAGAAGGTAGATAAGGCATATAGAGACCAAAAGGTCAGTCCCCAATCTGATGATATATTTTCATCTCATATGCATTCTATTTTCGTGAGGTTGACAAATGTTGTTTTGCAGAGATGGACAAGGATGTCAATCTTGAACTCAGCTGGGTCATACAAGTTCAGCAGTGATCGAACAATTCACGAGTATGCTCGAGACATATGGAACATTCAGCCTCTTGAACTACCCTGATCTACCCCATGAACATAGGTAATGCAGAGACTACCACACCTATTTGTTGATGCCAATAAAACATGTTATTTGCATGCAGAAAGTGCTCACTTGTGTATGATTGTAAAACAATTTAGCTTTCTGGATAATTTAGATGGGTATTATTTTATAAACGTTCTCGATGTGACATTATAATACTAATAACTTTCTTAGAAATGTGATTTACTTGAAAGAATCAGATGCAACAAAACTAAGGTGGTTCCTTTGCTATGCTACAAAATCAATGGGTTAACAAGTCGGAGAATGGGTCGGGTCATGTCGGATCCGGTTGTAAATTTAACATAATTAAGCACGACATTATTATAACAAAATCAATGACCAAATTAATGTAATACATTCAATATAACAAAATCTAGGGGTGTGTTTGGCGCATGGGTTTGTGGGCGTTTATATCGGTGAACATTGAGCGTTATGATTTTTGATGCTCGTTTGGTAAGCAGCAAGCAGCTTTATCTTTTTTTCGCGAATGCTCTTTTTACAATACTTCATGAAATAAGACTTTAAGAATATTGAAGATTTATGAGTTGTTTTACACATTATTACAACAACTACAACTATATTATCAAACGCTTATAGAAAAGCGTGGAATGAGATCCTCTCAAGTTGAGAGTACAACTCGACTTAAGTTGGGCATTATGAGTCATTGGATTTGTAGGGTGATCGTTGGGCAGCCTCTACTCCTGATTTATCTTTGAGGTAGGTAGGATCTATCTATATTTTACCTCCCATATCCCCGCCTCAATGGGGATTGGGTTTGTTGTTGTTGTTGTTGTTGTTGTTGTTTTATTTGATCCAATGGCCAAATCAAAAAGATTCTTTCGATTTGAACCATCGGATTAAATCCAACTTCCACAATCATCCAACTCGAGTCAAGTTTGCACTCTTAACTTAATAGGATCCAATTTACAACCATCGCTTTCGCTATCGCTAATTTTGCTAAACACGCCCATAAAAGAATCAAATTTCTATACTGAGTGTTACACTTTCAGCATTTTGGCACCAAGTATTATATTCTTACATGTTACTAAGAGTGAAGTTATAAAAAGGGGATGTTTAAGACAAAATATAGATGGTCTTAGATTTTTGGAAAACATATGCCAAATAGATGGTTTATATGGTTCATTTTGCCCGGCACTAATTGGGTGATTACTTAAATCCTTTATCAGGAATATATATTACGGAGTATGAAAAATAGATTGAATGATGGTGGGAAAGAATAAAGAAATGAGGAGGAAATGTCAAATCAAAAGTAATAAAAAGGTTGTCATCCATGTTATCATGAAATGTCATAATTATGTTTTAATGTTCTCATTTAAGTCAGAGCTAAGAAATGTTTAAAATACTATACGAAAGATCCGCGCTGAGCCATAGCGCAGATTCAGTTCGATAAAATTTTAGTGGCGATTAAATTTGTTTCATTTATTTCATGAATCAGTATTTTAAGCGTCAAAAAATCTATTTTGAATGATTATATTGTTTTTGTATTTGAGATTGTATTTTTTGATAGCATTTTTGTAAGTTACATTAATCAATTAATATTAAAATAATAATAATTGTTGGTTCAAGAATACCAAACCCTTAATCTAGGATTTGAATAGAAAATAACCTAAGTGTTTAATCCGTTAAACACTATCGTGTCACCGAGTGCATAGTCTCTCAGGTGAGCCATCTTCGTGATACTCAAGATGAGAAGAAGAAGCCTCTCCACCGAAGGCGGAACTTAATGGGTGAAGACTAAGTCAAGAAGAAGATGGTGGATTCAATGAGTGATGACAATAACTCATCAATCCCTAAGACTCTCTCCAACTGTTAACATCAAGACAAATCAAGGAAGAGATCAAGGCTTTGAAGATCAAGAATGAGCGGACTAGGCGGAAAAGTTTACCCGATAAAACTAAGCCCCAAATGTTTACCCGACAAAACTAAGTCCCTATCTACTAAAGCCATATCTTCCCATTTATAGTAAGCGCGATACTAAAGGATTATCTCATTAAGGAAAGAAGCCTCGCCGACTACAAATAGTAGGTGAATAAAGAACCAATATATCAATATTCGTGTTTGCCGTGATCTATGTTTTGTCTTCTAGGTTAAAGTTAAAACCATACTTGTATAAATAGCATAAGAGAGTGAGTGAAAAGCTTAAGCTGAATTGTAAAACACACACACACACAGCCATCTTTTCACCCTCCAAATACAACTTTATCCTCGAGATAGCTCAATGGGTTCTAAGAGTTGTGCTCGACTTAGCCCCGAGCTTAGAAAGGAGTCACCAACCTTTGTTTATTTCAATCCCAAGTACTATTCCACAAGTACTTGGGTAATGTATTCTTTTGATTCATTTCTAATAAGAATATAAACATTGAAAATTTATAAGTGTGTTTTACTTACGTTAATTTCAGTCATTATTTACTATTAGTTTGTTTTATTTACTTAAACTATTTTATACGATAGTGAATAGGGTACAACCCGCTTTTTTTTTGTTGGAATGAGCAATTAACACCATTTTTTTGTGTCCCTAGAGAACTGTAGTACATAAATAGTTAGTGCACATAAACAAAAAAATGCGAATACAAACATTTATCTTTCGTCTTTATGTCTCAACCTTTCACTTTTATATCGTATAATTTCAGAGATTAGCATTCATGTGAATATGGTATGTTGGAGTCAATTTTGCATTTTAGGAAGAGAATGCATTAATCTCTTCGAGATTAGCAATAGTTTTCTTTAAACGTCATGGTTGAATACAGCTTTTAAAGTTTCCATTTAAACGCCTAAGCATGGTTGAATACAGGTTTTAAAGTTTCCATTTAAAAGCCATAGTTTCCTTTCTCACCACAATAGTTGACCGAATTCAGTTTTAAAGTGTTGACCAAAATTTAGTTTTCCACTTTCAAGGATAGTCATGGAGTTATAAGGTGACTAAGTTAAGGAATAAACGTCCTATGATCAGCCAGAGCCGAAGGGATCTACCCAAGGACATCACCAATAGTTAGAAATTAGAAGTCCTTAGGTATGATTGAAAAAGAAAAATACGAGAATCGGAGAAAGAAGTAGTTGAAGAATTAAAAAGAAAAGTTAAAGAAAATGGTGAAAAGAAATAGCCCTCCATATAATTCAACTTAGTGCAGACACCGGGTTCAACTCATATGCTACTGGTAGTCACAAGATGACACTGGTATTGAAGACAAAGTAGTCATGGACCCAGTGACGCAATGCACTAAATCTTCTAAGCCACTCAAGTTCTCTCAAAAGAGCTTGTTTCATTCTCACAAGGAACCCTACGTAATCTATCGACTTTCTCTTAGAGAACGTTGATATTAAGAACGTTAGTATTGAAGAACGTTGGTATTTTTAATCGAAATAAATAATAATCGATCTTTTTTCATAAAAAACATATTAATTTTCATAAATAAAAATCTATTTACTTTTACTTACAAAATATTAGATATATATATAAAAATTAGAATTTGGGTTTATGATCTCTTTCAAAATTTAATTAAGTTTGTAGTTACAAAATTTCATTTATAACACATTAATAAATTGAGTTTTGCTAATTAATAACATTAATGTTTTAAAAGTCTTCTATTAAAAAATGTGTTACGTATAATTTTAAGCCTTTCATTATAGATGACTCTTTCTCGTAAAAAAATAAACACCTATATAAAGGAAACCAACTTCTGGTCTCACTATCAAAACATAAAGCATGGGTAGTATGACGCACCTCCTAACCCTTCTTGTGTTAATGCTATATCATAATTACTTTGCAACATCTTCAAGTGTAGATGTAACCAACTCTCTCGAACAATTCGAGGTGCATATCATAAACGATGAAATTCCAAATCTTGTTGTTCATGTTTCCTCGGAAGATAAAGACTTTGGAAACAAAACAATGACCGTAAAGCAACAATTTAATTTGCAACTCCGAAAGGTCTTGGTGATTCAGCTTATGTTCGTTGGGCAATTTTTCTGGATGAATCCGACAATCACTGTAAGAAAGAAGCCCATTTTAATGTTTTCGACAGTCCTGTAGTCGAACGGTGTCGCTCAAATATTTTTGATAATAAGTGCTTTTGGTTAGTGAACGAAATTGGTTTTATTTCAAAAGATAACCCAGGAGGCAAGGTATTAGTGTCTAAATGGTGACAATCCAAATTTTATGAATAAAACTTAGTGGTGTTTGTTTATACTTAATCGACTTACGAAAAAATTGATTTCATTGTCATATCTTTTGTTTGTGACTTTAATTGAAAAATACGACCGAAAATATTAAGAATAAAACCTGGGGCTGTCTGCGTTAAGTGCCTCTTAATTAAACATGACTTAATAAAAAAATTAACAACGTGTTAAGATCACTAATGTTTAGAAATTAGGCTCAAGGGCTTTTGGCATGCAACTTGTGGTTGGATGAATGGAAGCACATATTATGCGATGTTGACTGAAACAGGATGGAGCCGGATTCCGTGGATGTTCGGGATTCATATGAATTTTTTTACGTAGTGTTAATTTTTTTTTTAAAATCAATTTTTCTTAAATGCATCTTAAATGCACCCGATCTATCAAAATGTGTTTCTATATTAACGTTCCAACAAATTTGTGCACCAGATCATATTTGGTTCCTGCTTCGCCTCGAACTCAAATATCAACTACTCTGTATAGGTTTATGAAGAAATACAAGAATTGAAAAAATAAAATATTTATTTCCATGTAAAAAAATTTCAATACTGGCATTTTACTTAAACATATGCAAACTAAATACGGTATAAATATAGTATGGTGCAAGCTCGGTGTTGCGATAATATAAAGGAAGTAGCTTGTAATATTATACATATAAAAAGTCAAAGTAGGGTGATAGCTCGATGTCATGCATAATATAAAAGAGGTAGCGTAATATTATATTATACATATAGGAAATCAAAGTGATTAAACACGACTTGTGTCACAAGCAACTAAAAGACTATACATCAAATTTCATTACAAAATCTACACCTTCTAAATCATTAAAGATGGTTTTTCACATTTGTAGTTGCAAATAGATTTTTGTAGTAGCAAATAGATTTTGCACATTTGTATCTTATACCATAAAAATATGTGCACAAATTTCATAAATAGTATTTTTTGTTTTAGCGGTTTATTTTGGTAGAAAATTCCAAAAAGGGCCAAGGTATTTTTGGAGCAAGATTCTAGCATATTATCGTATGTCATACATTTAGATTTAACAACCTTATATATAATCGTAATATACAAATTCTTAGATTTATTTATTTCGTTTGTGTATCTCATATTTACTCGACTATAAAAATTTTAAAATTAAATTTTACTCCGAAATTAAAAAGTTGATGAATCTATTGAAGTTTTTTTATCGAAATAAATAATAATCGATCTTTTTTCATAAAAAACATATTAATTTTCATAAATAAAATTCTATTTATTTTTACTTACAAAATATTAGCTATATATAAAAATTAGAATTTGCGTTTATGATCTCTTTCAAAATTTAGTTAAGTTTGTAGTTACAAAATTTCATTTTGCAACCCTTGATCTTGTCAATCTTGATGCATCTGATGCTCAGGAGTGTATCTTACATGTTTTATTTAAAAAAAGAAAAAAAAAAAAAAGCAACTTAATTTGCAATAACTAGCATGGTACACGTTCAATAGGGCAACGGGTACCAATATAATAAATATTTTGGTCAATATTTTTTTAATTGCACATTTTTTTAGCAATAACGGATGACGATAATTTCAAGTTTGACTACTTTTAAAAAATGACAAACTACTGATATAAAAATAGTATGGTTCTAACGCGGTGTTGCGATAATATAAAGGAAGTAGCTTGTAATATTATACATATAAAAAGTCAAAGTAGGGTGATAGCTCGGTGTTGCGACAATATAAAAGAAGTAGCATGTAATATTATATTATACATATAGGAAGTCAAAGTGATTAAACACGACTTGCAATACATGTAACTAAAAGACTATACATCAAATTTCATTACAAAATCTACACCTTCTAAATCATTAAAGATGGTTTTCACATTTGTAGTTGTAAATAGATTTTTATAGTAGCAAGTAGATTTTGCACAGTTGTATCTTATACCATAAAAAAAATGTGCACAAATTTCATGAATAGTATTTTTTTTGTTTTAGCGGTTTATTTTAGTAGAAAACGAGGTGGTAACCCCCCGCCGCGTTGCGGCGGACTTTTTTTTAAACAAAATATTGATCCTGAACACGTTCTAATATTTTTAGCGAGGTTTTCTTTAAAAATATGTATGCGTGATGGCTATTAAATTTTTCTCGGGGTTTTTTAAACAATCATGAATAAAACAATAAATGCATAATACTATATTAAGACCTTTACAAATAATGAAGTAGCAAAGTAAAGACTCCTACTCTAAAATTTCCATGAAAGTCGGTTATACTTTTAAACAAAAAGACATTTTTTTCTAGATTGACCCATCAAGGTATTGTTAGAGCAAAATTTTGTGGCAAATGGCCATTTCAATAAATTGCGAACAAAAATGTGTCAAAACATTAAAAACACCTTAAACTACATAATACCACCTCCAAAGACCCCATATTTTTATATGATAACCCCTGGAAACCCATTACCGTAAGTAGCAATGTCGGTGATAAATTTGTAACTTACAAATGCTGGTGGTTGGTAGCAAGGCTAGTTGGTGAATGAATCGGTCCGTCGCAGTCATAACATATGATTAGAGCCGAGTATTAGGAGTAGATGGGATGGCGATATTTTGGAAGCTCCGAAACACATATGAATACTTTTGTGTTAAAGCTGAAGAAGTTCTGGATCGCAAAGTCCATGATATCGAAACCGGAAACCGAGTCGCGGAAGCTTTTATGGATTTTGAACGTAGCACCACTTCAAATTGCCGGACCGGTGATCACCTTAAAACAAAGAAATCTGCATGGAAGAAAAGGAAATAAAAGTATGAATATATTGTCCTTATGTTCTGTTCCTTATGAATACACTGTTCGACTATGTTTCTTTTATCAAGTTTCACATTCTGGTATCTAATAGTCAAACAACTCCACATACTTTTGTATTTTGAATTTGAAGACTTATCGCACAATGTTTAGCCATTGTCACCCGTATTCCGGTATTCGTCTTGCCGCAAGTTCTCTAATTCGGTGTCAACCTGTTATACAACCAAACGTTGTCATGTAACCAATTATATCGAGCACAACCTAAGAACTCAAAAAAAATACATATTTTCTAGTAAACTTTTTTTTGCCACAAAGCTATTAGCTAGTGATAAAATATAACATGATTACATAAGCTACAAAGATGGGTTGTCGTCGAATTGTTTTGTGAACATAAGTATCGTGGTGGTGTGCATTGTTGATTCAACAAAACGGCCCAAATCAAAACCGATAACAATACATCGAAACCAAACACAACAATAAAACTTATCATCACAAAGATTGTCAAAAGAAAGCATACCTTAATTAACCAACCCGCCATCACCAAAAACCTCCCAAATCCAAATTCACAACCTTCTCCGAAACTCGCTTAAAATATCAAGATCTCCAATCCTTTAACCCCGATCGGTAGTTCCAGAAAGGTGTTTTTCGGATATTTTCTAGGATCGAAGGAACCTCCTAACAAATTCGGTATCAATGACTAATCTAGCAATAAAAAGAAAATGTGAATGACAAAAAACAACAAAATATTATAAACCCAGCCGCAAATCATGCAAAACCAATAACAAAACCCGTATATAAAAATACCTTACTTACATCTTATCGAAAGAGGTTTCAAACCATCGCCACACGCCGACCAAAGTCGCCGCACCAACAAACCCAAGCTATTGAATCGGTGCACATGTTAAACAAAAAGTAACCGATTTGTTTTACCATGCAACCATTATTGTAGGTCTCTAATTAGAAAAAGCAAATAAACCGATTTTGAAGACTTACTTATAATCTCGTATTGGTTTAATCAAATACATGTGTCGTAACTTGTTGTTTTATCTTCTTAGCATCTTGTTTGATCTTCATCGCATTTTTGTGTCCCTTTATCCGTAAGAATATGCACCTCCAAATACCTTTTTCATCGCCTACCTTCGGCGAGAAGGGTTGGAATCGAACAATATACACATACATAGAAAGAATAGACGACCCTTTTTTTTGCTAAAGGAGGTGGATATCGATGAGGATAGATGAAAGGCGGTGAAAAAAGTTGATTTTGGATATGGTTTTTTGGGTGAATACCAACCCCGTGGCCCAACAACCCATTTATTAGCGTAAAATTGACATATATGCGGCACGCGTGCGACGGGAAAATTTTTAAGGCCACCGACCTAGCGATTAGTATATATATAGAACGAGGTTATTACCCCCGCCGCGTTGCGGCGAACGTTTTGCAAACTATACGTATATTTTTTTGTTTCGGTAAGGTTCTTTAACCACAATGGGTTATTTTTTTAGGGGAATTACTTTTATAAAAGGTAAAAGGGTAATTTTTTGGTAAATTTGGTTTAGTGGGTCTAACTATTTATGTAGCTCTTTATTCGTTTTTTTATTTGACTGTACCTACCCTCATTTTGTTTCATTCTCCACTTTCCAAATGGTGACCAAATCATAGTGACTGGTTGGGAAACTCCAGAAACGCGAACAGACGACTATTGAGACTGATTGGTTTGGGGACTCGAATGAAAAAACTGTGGTTTTGGAAGGATTGGTGGAGTCTAAGCGTGTTGATCGTCAAACTCTGTTGGCTCTTGAAACTTTGGTTGAAGCTATTCGTGATGGTATAACCGAGAAGGAAAAGCGAGTGGCATTAATGGAGGTGGAGGAAGCGTTGTCGGATGGTTAGTATGGTTGCTGGTTTCTTTCTTTGGTGTTAGGTCTATGAAGATTAATATTAGTATTAAACGATTGCTAAATAGGTTGCTGCTGTAAATGTTGGGGTATTGTATTACGAAGATTAACGATGTATAGTTAGTGGGTGGATGTAACTCAGAATTGGTTCGCTTTTTTATGTTAATAGTTCATCCATTGAAGTGAAGTAATTGTAAGAATATTTTGGTAATGAAATGTTGAAGTATTTAGCGTATGTTAATTTTGCCTCCATTTTGTGTTGGCGTATTGTTGTCGTATCAGTTTTTTGAATGTCTATTCTGATGATTGCACGAATTTATATTAAGACGTATATGCTTTGTAACAGAAATGGTTACATGTTTGAGTTATTTTTCTCCGTGTTTGCCGTATGAACTGTTAACAGATACAAAAGATCTGCTATTATTTTATTGAAACTATAACTGGATGGCAACCTTTTTTTTGCGTCCGCTTATGCATATCTGTGGTACTTTGACTCATTGGTCTGTAATTCTGTCATTTTCCTTTGTTTTAGTTGTGTACCTGTAATTGTTTAGATAATTTAGCTATATGGTGCGGGAAATTTAAAGCGTGCTTTTAATGCATCCATACGTACTGAATTGGAAGGTGCATTACACATGTCGGTATGCCAAAATTGTTGTGGTAGTTAGACGCCACAACCATAGGTTTATATATATTTTTACAACCACAACATACAGGTTTTACAAACTTTTACAAAATATGTGGTTCACATGTTCCTCGCACGGCTATCTGCCACAGCTATGTACATAGTGGTTCTAGATAGTCGCTTCCTACCGCTACTACATTCTACATAATGCTTTTACAAGACTTATATGGTCATATATAAAAGCTATTTTCATTTTGAGGCCCTTATAGTTCCATATTAGCTAACCCGTTTTTGCTTCTTTGGTTCGGTTCCTCCTCTTCTTCTCGTAATGGTTGAAACAAATTGCTTTTTCACACCGGTTGTTAATAAGGATAGACAATGATTTCTTTTCTATGGCCTCCGATGACGATGGGGCGGAGTGAGAGTTTCCAAGAGTTCGGTGACGTGTGTGTGTTCTTCCATGACAAGAGAAGTTGAGGAACCGCCTTCGCCAACGGTTGGGAGTAGCGGTGGTGTTGCATCTTCAAGATAGTCTAAGATTACTCTTGGAAATCCTTTACTACCGCTTATTCCAAATGTACCCTAAATCGGTGTTTTGTATTTTCAAGGTCTTTGATTATTGGAGGCAAGATGTAGGATTTCTATCCGTATGTAGTGATGACCCTATGCAAGGTGGTAAAGTGAGTGAGCTGCGGGCTAAAGCAACCGACGACAATAGTTCCCGCCACGTCCGCAATTACGCTCAAACAAGAATCGGAAAAGTGGAATTAATTAATATTTGTCAATGATTATATTTGTAAAAGGTTATTTGTTATTCTAAATTTTGAAAATGTGTTAGATAATTGTAAGTAGAGTTTACATCTAGTCCGACTCTTGACAATGCCAGTGAGGCCGTTTATCCTCGATTTTTTGTTTACAAACCTTACATCTATTGATGTACCATTCCACATTTTCTTCAATCTTTGTTATAACTCCTTCAATCGTAAACATTTCTTCTTGCTGTTTCATGACGGTTATTAATACAATATAAAGTTTGGTGTTATATGAAGAATATGTGTGCACATTACCATGACAGTTTCAGGATTGATCTGCAAAAGTTCCGCGATTCTTAGTGGTGGTTGTACAACAGAGTCAGTGCTTTATTGTCATGGCCGGGTTGTTCAAACGCCGCCGAAGAACCGGTCCAAGCAACTCATTATACCTGCATTTAAGGTTTATCAACGTACACATGGGTATTTATAAATTGTTATTGGTATGAAAGCATTATGTTTTTATATTTACACTGCACGTATATGATTCGCCTCTGGTAAGTCAGGGTTCAGATAGTAGGTTGTGGCAGCGCTTCCCGAAAGCTGCAAGGTGCCTGCAAATCGTTTGACTATGCAGGAACTAACAGCCATTATGACCGGCTGCTCTGACTGTTTCGCGACAGCTATTTCAAATCTAACGGCCATTTCGTTCCATAAACTTAAGGTGATACTGTTTCCGCTGAGAGGAAAAGGGATTTTTTTTAGTTATGTTATTTTGCTGTTGTAATTAATTAGAAATCAAGAGTTAATTCTTACTTGAGATTTTGAATTTGTATGTTCTTTCGGAGTGTATGATTCGTCATCGAGTTTCCGAACTCCTTGATCCTGCTAACGTTACGGATAATACCAATATAGTCTCGACACGATCCCAACATCCTGTTATTTCGTGTCATCATATTGTAAAGAAATTATATTTGTACTCGTCAGATCGCCGCGATTGTCGCGACGCGCTCCAAGTTCGCTAAGCGCCAAGTCGGTAATGTTTGGCAAAGCCGCATCCGGTATTTGATAGTGACCGTAAGTTTTCCGAAGAGGAGTGTGGTATTGTTTTCAAGGCACGCTGCTGTGTTTCTGTTGTCTTTGATCCAAACCTATATATTCTGAGTACCTAATTTACTTCCAAAGTTGTTTCAAATTGCTTGATATCTCGTAGTTCCACATTTGCCTGTATTGCGTTCCCCTGTATTCACAAACGGTATATATGGTAAATGTATAGCTATTTCTATTGTTATGATGTAAGATAGATTTGTGGTACCTGTCGGTCGAGCAATATGAAGCATAGACATGTTGGGTTCGGGTCGGGAATATTTCTGGCTATCCATTTACGGTAGACCCTAACCTCTAGGACTTCACTTGAGTCAGTAGCTATTATGTCGGTAATATTTGCTATGCCGATCGGTATGGAAGTTTGCCTTTATCTTTCGTCACATGAGACACTATTTGTCGAGGCGAGCTGCCTCAACCCGTGCCACCGGCTTTACCTTTGTCCTTTGATTCGGAGGTAGTTCATGGGTGTCGCAGTTTTTCGTCGCTTTCTTTGACATCTCAAATTACTTTAAGTCTTCAACTATTAGCCCGCACATAGCCTACGAATTAAAAAGTCAAGAGAAAAGATTTGGCGACAACATATGTGTAATCCTCAGATCAGATTGTATACTACGTAGTCGGTGAATGAACTCATCCGATAGATGATAACGGTTAATGCTGCTTTTATACCCTTGGAACAGATTAGCCTAGTTTTGTCGGGAATCGTGTCAGCGTAAAGTGTAATAGGGTGTGCAAGTAGCCTCATGACAACATTATCAAGGGTCGCATATGTGTACTTTATTAACAAAGATTGCAAGGAAAGTTGTTAAAAACCTGTCGTGACAGAATTTGGTTCAGGAAATCTGTATATACTATGTTTTTTGTGGTGTTAAAAGGTTTTTCTGGTTGGTTTCCTATGACAATTTTTAAACCGTCTGGTGATGTAGCTCTGGATAAAGCCACATATAACTGTCCGTGTCCAAATATAGGTTCCGCAAGTATACGCCTATTTTTTCCAAAGGATCGCCTTGACTTTTATTGATCGTCATCGCATAACATGGTTTGATGGGAAATTGTTTTCTTTTGAATATAAACGCATCTTTTCCTCTTTGACAGCTTAATACGATCCTTGGAAGGAACACTTTTCTCCGATTCTTGCACCCGTAATAATTTTTCCTTCAACAACCCGTAAGAAGTCGACTAACAATCATCCGTGTCCCATTACATAGACCTCCGTTAGGTTTAAATTCGTAAAAGCATTACAGGACACCTTCTTTAAGCTCAAGTTTATGTGGAGGTATGCCCGAAACCTCATTGAATTCAAGTACCAATAGATAAAGTAATTTTGCACCACCATCGTTACTAATGGGTACAGATCGTCGATGCTCGTATAGAATTTTGAGGTTCCGGGCACCGCTTGGAGCACACGATCGTTGATGACATCCGCCGCTTCATTTTCGGATGCATAATTGCTTTTACCGGAACGTCATCGCTACGGGTTCCGTGATCGATGGAGCATCGATATAAAGTCTATTAATTCGATAGCCCATTGTCGCTTGACCGAAAGCAAAACCTTCTCGAATCGCACCCATTTCGTATTTTGTGGGTCTTCCGCACATACTCTCAATATTACCATTGCCTATGCTCAATAACCATTCCAAAAGTATTCTCGCTTCCCTTTTTCTCGAATCATTATACACGGTTTATGGCCGCATATTTTCTCGATAAGAAAACAATTTTAAAATGTGGCCATAGGTGTGACTGTACTATTGAAGCTGCAATAATAACTTCCTTAGAAGCACCCTTCTTAACTGGCAATGTTTGCCTAAAGTCGCCACCCAAGATCATTGGCTTTCCACCAAATGATAATCCGTGTATCAAAACGCTCTCCGAGTTCTCACAACGGCTTCAAAACATTTCTTTTCATTCATCGGTGCCTCGTCCCATATTATTAACGCCGCCTGCTTTCAAAGAACTCACCCAATCACAGATTTTTTAATCGTGCATACCGATTCATCGGTTAACTGCTGAGGTATTTTGAACCTTGAATGTGCGCTTCTACCGAGGGTAGCAATAGCGATGCTATACCCGACGACGCAACCGCCAATACTATTTCCCCTCGCACGGCGTGGTGATAATCGCCCATAGGAAGGTCTTCCTCGTCCCGCCGCGACCATACACGAACAACAATTTTGCCTCGCGACATAACCGCTGCATAATAGTATCGAATATACTTACCGTGCTTGATTTAATGAGGTATTAGTCGCCGGCTTTCCGCATCCATTTCAACGATTATAGTTTTTTCTTCCATAACCGCCGATTGTTAAAATTTTAAGAAGTCAGCGCGTGCAGGAGCCCAAATCTTCAAGGATTTTCCATGCGTAGCTAAGAAGATTTGTAATTAGGGGTGTCTCGGTCGGGTCTGGTCGGGTTCGGGTCACGGTCGGGTCAAGGTCGGTCAAGCCAAAAATAATATATCGAATCCGAATTCTATTTGAATTCGGGTTGGTCGGGTTCGGGTCAACCGGGTCGGGTGAAGTCGGGTCGGGTCAAGTCGGGTTCGGGTCAAGTCCATTTATATAATTCTAGAATTTAATTTCTTAAATTTAGTAACCAAACTCTATGAATATAATGTCTATTGGTTTTAAAAGGTTATTATATTCATACCATTAGAGCAATGCACTAATACATGCATTTTATAGTTGGATTTACACATTTTCTTTTGTAATGCATTTTGTTTTCAACTGAGGTCAATTATATAGAATGAAAATGAATATAAACCAAATATATGAAGCAATATATGTTCATGCACTAATTTGGGCCTTTCAATTAAATAAAGATTGGGAAAAGTTAAAAAAAAAAAAAAAAAAAAATTGTCGTTATTTGTCGACCCGAACCCAATTTTCAAATATTTTGAACCCGACACCGACCCCATCAGATTCGGGTTAATCGGGTTGACCCGATTGACCGATTGATTTTGGACTCGAGTAACCCGACCGAATATCCTTCGTCGGTTCGGGTCCGGGTCGGGTCGGGAAATATGACACCCCTACTTGTAATTCATATAAAACTCTTCCTTCTAATTCCGGGTCGTTCACAAATAGATGTTGTATTCCCAACAGTTCTGATAATACTCTTGGAATGTCATCCGACATTTCCCTCCAAAACATGTTCCACAAAACTAACGGATCTGAGACGTCTGTAAATAAGAGGATCTGCGAAAACAATGCTCTAAGTTGTGATGCGCTTGTCGAAGCGTAAGCCTCTTGCAACGCTTATTATCCACTCTTGATCATCCCGTAACAAACCCATAGCCTCACATGCGCCTCGTTGTATCAGATACGCCCATCGACCGCATGCGAATTCCAAAGAAACGACCCACAACCTCTCTCGATGACATAGCAAAGATTCGTTGATAAAACAAATCGCCACCGCGGTGCACGATGTAAGCCTTCCAATGGCGGGTTGTTTAAATGTTGCCTAGGAGACCAAGACTTCATTTTTGGACCACACAAACTCAAGGGAATTCCAACACGCCGTGTGTCTTCCGAATGAAAATGACTTATTAAAAGCTAACCATTCTGTCAATGTTGTTTTCCTCGAGTCTGGATTATTTAGGACTGACTGGACCGTTTGACGGCTTCTGAAAGCAACCGTTTGCATGTCTTGTAAGTGGATCGCTCGATTTGAACCGCCGGATCTCGACTATGTATATCAAACCCGAGAATTCGCCAACACGCCTCATGAGGACCTATATATCTAGCGTCAACAAAATTTTTGATCTCATCAATAGGACGCCGCACCCACATTTGATGTAGACGGTCCGATGAATTTCGCCGCATTGATACGTATGCCGCTTATCCGAGCGACAATCCGATCCGTGCCTTTAGAAATGTATTTGAATAGGTATTTGATCAACATCGTCCAACCACAGTATTCAACGTTTATGTGCGCATAAAACGTCATACATAAAGTACGATTATAGGGAACGACATAGGCATTGTCCAACATGACCATCGACGATTTGACCGCCCCAATATCTCTCCCCGCGATAGTGCACGATCCCGACTTGTCAATAAACGTGGAAGCACAATATTGTTTTGGAAAGCATTTCTTGCAAACTGTTCTGTTTTGCATGCATGCGCTGCTCGAAAAGCGCTTCCACAAGGTCCATGAACCATGAATTCGACATTACTCGAAACCTTCGTGGTCTTCGTGATTTGGAAATTCCGCACTAATATATCCGCTCACCTCCATCAAGCGCCATCGTGAATGATGGTGACGTCCACCCATAGTAAGATGTGACAATGGGAAGCCCACGCTTTGAAATTCCATGTTGTATAAGACCGAAAACATAAAACATGTAGTGATAAAACAACACGACAATAAGCCGATACCAACAAAGAATTTTACAAAAAGTAGTCAACAAAGATGCGCGACGTGTAAATACATTTAAAAAAATATGCTTTGGCTGTCTACATTACAGTTAAAGCCTATTAAATGGATGTTAGGTTGTAAAGTATTGTATGCGCATCATAGCCATCGATCCAAAGAGTCTACGCCGACGCACATACTGATGAGAGTATGAACTTTCGCTCAAAATCCTATCCACCACATCCGGCCCATATCTGCAAGCAGTAGATGAGGTATGCTTCCATGTAGTCTTCAATTTCGTGCCGCAGGTATTGCATGTAAACGTGATAAAAATGAAGGATTTCCGCGCACGATGATAGCCAATGCGCCAAGATAATGATCAGACATGTATCTTGGACCACCGTGAACGATGACGGCAAAATAATTCTCGAACCCACATCGACTCCATCTATATCTCCCTGCTCATTGCATCGCATACCGCCAACATCGCTTTATGTCCGCTCGATGGGTGCGTATATAATCCATCCTACTTTGTTCAATACTACAATACGCCACCACATATTGTTGGAATAACCCACCGCCTCGCCACAGATTATAATAACCCACTCTATCGTAGTCGATATGCATAAATGGTTTCATCGACATTCTCTTCCTCCGAGTCGAGATGTCACAACATTGACGTATCTAAGGCCGGGTGATACCCGTGCTCACCGAGACAAACAAGAATGGAAACCGAGCGTATATAAGTTGGGCGGTAACTTATTTATACACGCGCTTCACCGTATCGTGTTTCGATGATTACATCAAAATCGCCTCGCTTCCATAGTATCATCAAACACGATGGCACCTATACGGTCCGCGGTTGAACATCAGACAGAACCCTTGGCAACACCGTAGAGCTTACCTTAAAGTCCGGACCGTGATTTTGTTCCAACTTGTCCTGCGGTTCTAAACAATCAGTATCAAGGCATTATTTCGCTCAGAAAGCAATTAACGATTCGACAATTTCGGGCGAAGGTTTGCGCGGCGCTCGTAAAATGGGCAAGCTCATATCACCTCATGGGCCATATCGTATATAAATAATTGTAAAAATCTTGGATCTTTTCCTGCTCAGGCAAAGCCGCCAATTGTATGATATATCCGCCAGATATTTTGAAAACATAAGGCCCTTTGCCATCGTTAATAGACTCGCTAACGCAGCACTGAATGAGGTCATCGCAAACATTTGGTTGTATGCTCCGATGTTTTCTAAAAATGAGTATCCGAGTATAATGAGCAATGACAGTGGATAATCGCGAGGTGTAAATAGCCTAACTCTTCCTTGAGACAACAAACGTTGTAAAGAGGCCCCGGCTGAGAGTCGAGCAAGCCCTTTCTCGCCCAACCTTGCTTTGCAATAACGGCATATGCTGTATTTACCAAATCTAAGATACTCTTTCTGTGGACCTAAAAAGAACGCGGTGTATTTGTATCGTGAAAATTAACTCGAAAAATAGTAGGTAACAATATATTGAAAAAAATCCTAATTAATTGATAACCTAAAGGAGCTAATAGAACAAATAAGTAGTATATAACCAACCTATTCCTAAACGGGATGCGCACCGATGTAGGAACTCGACTTTCAACAGCCTCGTGCAAATTGTGAACCTCACAACCTCACAAATGACAAAGAATAAAGACAAGAATTACTCTTAAAGCGTACCATCTATGTTATCAATGAGAACGGAAACCTAAAAAATTATTACCTTGTTCCATCAAGGATCTCAGATGATAGAGACATGTGATGCACTTGGAGATGCCTCTTCATTTAAACCCAAACGATCTACAACACAAAGAAATATATCGTCACCAACGACATCTATGTTTACCATCATTCTCTCGTAAAAGTTTATAGCTACATATAAACGCACTCTCGACACGAGGTGGTTCGTGGAATGCATCGATGCTACCTTCTTCAAAATTCAAGTTATGGAGCATCAACAATTCTCGAAAATTTGAAAACAGATTTGTATTAGCGACTTTCCTAAGAATTTTAAAGACTCATAAAACAATTCATCTTATAATAAAATCAATGTCACTCCAAAGTCTTTTAGCCAACCATCAATACAACGACGCCACCCACGAAAGCGTGTACAACACAAGTTTTCATTAAATTGTCAAGACGGAGATTGGTCATTCCCACTCACGAACCATCAATAAGAGAACGGCCATCGACAATGTCACGAGGCACCACCAAAATGATTCGACAACATCTTGCTCGCTACCGCTTGTTTGACAAAACCGCGATGGTATAACATCCATGCGCTCGATGAATCGCTTTGATGAACCGATCAGATACTACCACCGCTAAAATCAAGAATCAACGACCCCGAGGATCACCGCGATGTTCAAAAGTAAGCGCCATTACATGTCAAAATAAATGTAAAAGAAATAATAAAAGATTAATGTGTTAAGGACAACATCTTTACCGTTAATTGCTTTTAGCCAACCATCTTCATGACGGCCAAATTCTTTGAATACATCCGCAGCAGTCATTCAAAGGTTCAAACACGGGTCTCGAGGAGGTACATCGCAGCTTTTCACCAAAGTTACACTATCACCGAATCGTTAACGCAGCGGTCGTGTAGCTATATCATCAAGATTATGTACGATACCCGGATAACTCCGACCGGTTGACAACGAATAGACTCACCACCTATTCCACCATCTATGGGAACAAATTTGTACACCTACATTATTTATATGCATATCACGTCTCACAGACCTCCATATCAACCAAGAAATTTTGAGACCCAAACTTTCTTTTAGCCTATTGTTTCTCGATATCTGTTGACATTTTTCCCCTTTAACAGCGTCACCAACAGTAAGAGCGGGTGGAAAAACATGCTCGTTGTCCAAAGCAATCGCGTCAGAATGTCTAATATCCCCCCTATAACGCTTCCACAAATAGAGGATTCTAAATCCTCATGAAAAGGGCGCTTACACCCGACCTGATGACTATCCAACGCATTACTAACCTCTACGTGAATTACATGCGCTACATCAGATATTGTAGCATTATGTTGCACTACAATGGGAGTATCCCCACCACCTATTCCATCAACCGGAACAAAACTTTCTATGTGTATGTCATCCGCATGCATATCACGCTTAGTACTACTCTCCATATCAAGCAAGGCACTTTCGCATCTAAACTTTTCCTTTAGCGATCGCTTATCAAAATATGTTCACATATTGTGGTAACAGTCATCAACATTAAGAGCGGCCGAGAGACATGGTCGATCAAAAGCGATCGCATCGACCGACTAATTTCACCCTTGCAACGCTTGTTTGCAGCATACACGATTCCAAAACCCGATGAAAAGAACGCCACGTCCGGCCACACTATCCAATACATCACTAACCTCACGTGACGCGCATGCATTACATCACAATTTCCGACTAACTATCTTGCACTACAATGGGGTTATCTGATATAAAATCATTTGTTGTTGCGCCTATAACGCTGACTCTCTTGCATGGCCTAGTTTTTATCTTCATTTTTTTCGAATTTACAGGATATACAAAATTGTATTGCACTTAATAGAAACATAAACGTTAAAGATTGTATTCCACAACTTTTGGAAAGAAAATTTAAGATATTCATGCACAAATAATTACCATGTTAGCAAACATGTACCAATACGAATAAACAAATAAAAACAGATTTACAAAACGTTCAACAACAACTAACTCACCTGAGAATCCGAAACGGTTACATGCAAATCTTCGCAAAGAATTGACTGATCATATCCAAAATATTTTCTATCCTTCACACTGAAGCTACCAGGTGGCAGAAAGGCCAGGAACCAACATATATGAGTCACGGCCTCTATCACCAAACCCCATGACGGGCTAAAAACTTAAATCCAATGTTAATGTGCCCAAAGGCTCATCAGATGTGCCCAACAACCTTTAGAGTACCAAGAACACTTCACGCTGGTATCACGCTCCCTGCAGAAAAGGTTTTCTATGCCACCGACTTTGGAGATTAAGTTATATATATAATTCCAAAAGGGCCAAGGTATTTTGGAGCAAGATTTTAGCATATTATCGTATGTCATACATTTTGATTTGACCAACCTTACTATAATCGTAATATACAAATTCTTAAATTTATTTATTTCGTTTGTGTATCTCATATTTACTCGACTATAAAAAATTTAAAATTAAATTTTTTACTTCGAGATTAAAAAAGTTGATGAATCGATTGAAGTTTTTTATCGAAATAAATTATAATCGATCTTTTTTCATAAAAAACATATTAATTTTCATAGATAAAAATCTATTTATTTTACTTACAAAATATTAGCTATGTATAAAATTAGAATTTATGCTTATGTTCTCTTTCAAAATTTAGTTAAGTTTGTAGTTACAAAATTTCATTTATAACACATTAATAAATTGAGTTTGCTAATTAACAACATTAATGTTTTAAAAGTCTTCTATTAAAAAATGTGTTATGTATAATTTAAGCCTTTCATTATAGATGACTCTTTCTAGTAAAAAAAACATCTATATAAAGGGAACCAACTTCTGGTCTCATTATCAGAACATAAAGGGAACCAACCTCCTAACCCTTCTAGTGTTAATGTGATATCATATTTACTTTGCAACATCTTCAAGTGTAGATGTAACCAACTCTCTCAAACAATTCAAAGTGCATATCATAAATGATGAAATTCCAAATCTTGTTGTTCATGTTTCCTCGGAAGATAAAGACTTTGGAAACAAAACAATGCCCGTAAAGCAACAATTTAATTGGCAACTCCGCAAAGGTCTTGGTGATTCAGTTATGTTCGTTGGGCAATTTTTCACCCTTTTTTTTTGCTAAAGGAGGTGGATATCGAGATGAGGATAGATGAAAGGCGATGAAAAAAGTTGATTTTGGATATGGTTTTTGAGGTGAATATGAACCGACCCAACAACCCATTTATTAGCAGAAAATTGACATATCGTGTACGTGCGACGGAAAATTTTTTAAGGCCACCGCCCTAGCAGTTAGTATATATATAGAACGAGGTTATTACCACTCCGGCTTGGTACGGCGTTTGTTTAAACTATACGTATATTTTTTGTTTGGTGGGTTCTTTAACCACAATGGGTTATTTTTTAGGGAATTACTTTTATAAAAGGTAAAGGGTAATTTTTTAGTAAATTTGGTTTAGTGGGTCTAACTATTTATGTAGCTCTTTATTCGTTTTTATTTGGTATACCTACCTCATTTTGTTTCATTCTCCACTTTCCAAATGGTGACCAAATCATTGAAGATCGTGGGTTACCGTGGTTTGTATGGAGGAAGCGACGGCGGTTGGAGAAAGTTCGGAAAGCAGCATAGGCGACTATTGAGGCGATTGGTTTGGGGACTCGAATGAAAAAGCGTGGTTTTGGAAGGATTGGTGGAGTCTAAGCGTGTTGATCGTCAAACTCATTGGCTCTTGAAACTTTGGTTGAAGCTATTCGTGATGGTATAACAGAGAAGGAAAAGCAAGTGGCATTAATGGAGGTGGAGGCGTTGTCGGATGGTTAGTATGGTTCTTGGTTTCTTTCTTTGGTGTTAGGTCTGAAGATTAATATTAGTATTAAACGATTGCTAAATAGGTTCTTTGGTGTAAATGTTGGGGTATTGTATTACGAAGATTAACGTATGTATAGTTAGTGGGTGGATGTAACCTGTAATTGGTTCCGTTTTTTTTTCATGTTAATAGTTCATCCATTGAAGTGAAGTAATTGTAAGAATATTTTGGTAATGAAATGTTGAAGTATTTAGCGTATGTTAATTTTGCCTGCATTTTGTGTTGGCGTATTATTGTCGTATCAGTTTTTTGAATGTCTATTCTGATGATTGCACGAATTTATATTAAGACGTATATGCTTTATGAGAAATGGTTACATGTTTGAGTTATTTTTTCTCGTGTTTGCCGTATGAGCATTATGAGATACAAAAGATACGCTATTATTTTGTTGAAACTATAAGCTGGATGGCAACCTTTTTTTGCGTCCGCTTATGCATATCGTGGTACTTTGACTCATTGATGCGTAATTGTCATTTTCCTTTGTTTTAGTTGTGTACTGTAATTGTTTAGATAATTTAGCTATATGGTGCGGGAAATTTAAAGCGTGCTTTTAATGCATCCATCATCTTGAATTGGAAGGTGCATTACACATGTCGGTATGCCAAAATTGTTGTGGTAGTTAGGCATACAACCATAGGATTATATATATTTTACAACCACAACATACGGGTTTTACAAACTTTTACAAAATATGTGGTTCACCGTGTTCTGCCTACGCGCTACACTTGTGACTATGTACATAGTGGTTCTAGATAATAGCTTTTCGATTGCTACTACATTCTACATCTTGTTTTCTGACTTACATATGGTCATTATACAAAGCTATTTTCATTTTGAGGCCCTTATAGTTCCATATTAGCTAACTTTGTCTTTTGCTTCTTTGGTTCCGGTTCCTCCTCTTCTTACGGTAATGGTTGAAACAATTTGTTTTTCACGGTGGTTGTTGATAAGGATAGTCCTGGATTTCTTTTCTATGGCCTCTGATGACGATGGGGGCGGAGTGAGAGTTTCGGTCAGTAGTTCGGTGACGTGTGTGTGTTCTTCCATGGCAGTAGAAGTTGAGGAACTGCCTTCAGTTTCAACGGTTGGGAGTAGCGGTGGTGTTGCATCTTCAGCATAGTCTAAGATTACTCTTGGAAATCCTTTACGGCTGCCTATTCCAAAATGTACCCTAAATCGGTGTTTTGTATTTTCAAGGTCTTTGATTATTGGAGGCAAGATGTAGGGATTTCTATCCGGTATGTAGCTGATGACCTCTATGCAAGGTGGTAAAAGTGAGTGAGCCTGCGGGCTAAAGCAACCGACGACAATAGTTCCTGTCACGTCTGCAATTACGCACACAGTAACTGGAAAAGTGGAATTAATTAATATTTGTCAATGATTATATTTGTAAAAGGTTATTTGTTATTCTAAATTT
The DNA here is from genome assembly GCA_022545495.1 of Chrysanthemum lavandulifolium. Lineage (NCBI taxonomy): Eukaryota > Viridiplantae > Streptophyta > Magnoliopsida > Asterales > Asteraceae > Chrysanthemum > Chrysanthemum lavandulifolium. The sequence goes on from CM040246.1 coordinate 151,709,721, forward strand.
TGAAAATGTGTTAGATACCTGTAAGTAGAGTTTACATCTAGTCCGGACTCTTGACAATGCCAGTGAGGCCGTTTATCCTCGATTTTTTGTTTACAAACCTTACATCTATTGATGTACCATTCCACATTTTCTTCAATCTTTGTTATAACTCCTTCAATCGTAAACATTTCTTCTTGCTGTTTCATGACGGTTATTAATACAATATAAAGTTTGGTGTTATATGAAGAATATGTGTGCACATTACCATGCAGGTTTGAGTTGATCGCAAAAGTTCCGCGATTGTTAGTGGTGGTTGTCTGATCGGTGTTGTCTTGCTGTTCTTGGGTTATCTCAAAGCGTCGGTGGAAGAACCGGTCAAACAACTCATTATACACGCATATAAGGTTTATCAGCGTCAGCATGGGTATTTATAAATTGTTATTGGTATGAAAGTATTATGTTTTTATATTTACACTGCACGTATGATTCGCCTCTGGTAAGTCAGGGTTCAGATAGTAAGGTTGTGGCGGCGCTTCTGAAAGCGCAAGGTTCCCGCAAATCGTTTGACTATGCCAGGAACTAACAGCCATTATGACCGGCTGCTCTGACTGTTTCGCGACAGCTATTTCAAATCTAACCGCCATTTCGTTCCATAAACTTAAGGTGATACTGTTTCCGCTGAGAGGAAAAGGGATTTTTTTAGTTATGTTATTTTGCTGTTGTAATTAATTAGAAATCAAGAGTTAGTTCTTACTTGAGATTTTGAATTTGTATGTTCTTTCGGAGTGTATGATTCGTCATCGAGTTTCCGAACTCCTTGATCCTGCTAACGTTACGGATAATACCAATATAGTCTGCATACGTATCCCAACATCCTGTTATTTCTGTGTCATCATATTGTAAAGAAATTATATTTGTACCTGTCAGGATCGCTTCGCGATTGTCAGCACGTGCTCCAAGTTCGTTGTAAGCAGCGAAGTCGAAGTAATGTTTGGCAAAGCCGTCATCTGGTATTTGGATAGTGACCGTAAGTTTTCCGAAGAGGAGTGTGGTATTGTTTTTCAAGGTACGTTGCCAGGTTTCTGTTGTCTTTGATCCAAACCTATATATTCTGTAGCACGAATTTACTTCCAAAGTTGTTTCAAATTGCTTGATATCTCGTAGTTCCACATTTGCACGTATTGCTTCCTATATTCACAAACGGTATATATGGTAAATGTATAGCTATTCTATTGTTATGATGTAAGATAGATTTGTGGTACACATCGGTCGAGCAATATGAAGCATATAGACATGTTGGGTTGGTCGAGAATATTTCGGCTATCCATTCACGGTGACCCTAACCTCTAGGACTTGACTTGAGTCGGTAGCTATTATGTCGATAATATTTGCTATCTGTTGGGATCGGGTATGGGAAGTTTGCCTTTATCTTTCATTGCTACTGACACTATTTGTTGAGTAGAGCTGTCTCAACACAATGCCATCTGAGCTTTTACCTTTGTCCTTTGATTAAGAGGTAGTTCATGGGTGTTGCGACTTTTTCGTCACCTCTCTTTTGACATCTCAAATTACTTTAAGTCTTCAACTATTAGCTTTGCACATAGCCTAGGTAATTAAAAGTCAAGAGAGAAAAGATTTGGCGTACAACATATGTGTAATCCTGTATCTGTATTGTATACTACGTAGCCGGTAATGAACTCATCCGATAGATGATAACGGTTAATGTGCGTTTTTATACCCTTGGAACAGATTAGCCTAGTTTTGCTGGGAATCGTGTCGCTGTGCAAAGTGTAATAGGGTGTGCAAGTAGCCTACAGACAACATTATTGCGGCTGCATATGTGTACTTTATTAACAAAGATTGCAAGGAAAGTTGTTAAAAACCTGTCGTGACAGAATTTGGTTCAGGAAATCTGTATATACTATGTTTTGTGGTGTTAAAGGTTTTTGGTTGGTTTCTATGACAATTTTAAAGCAAATCAGTGATGTAGCTCGGATAAAGCCACATATAACCGTCCCGTGTCCAAATATAGGTTACGCAAGTATCGCCTATTTTTCCGATGGCGCCCTTGACTTTTATTGATCGTCATCGCATAACATGGTTTGATGGGAAATTGTTTTCTTTTGAATATAACCGGCATCTTTTCCTCTTTGTGAGCTTAATACGATCCTTGGAAGGAACACTTTTCTCCGATTCTTGTACCGTAATAATTTTTCCTTCAACAACCCGTGTAGAAGGCGACTAACAATCATCCGTGTCCCATTACATAGACCTCCGGTTAGGTTTAAATTCCGTAAAAGCATTACAGGGACACCTTCTTTAAGCTCAAGTTTATGTGGAGGTATGCCTGGAAACCTCATTGAATTCAAGTACTCAATAGGATAAAGTAATTCTGTTGCACCACCATCGTTACCAATGGGTACAGCATCGTCGATGCTCGTATAGAATTTTGAGGTTCCGGGCACCGTTTGGAGCACACGATCGTTGATGACATCTGCCGTTTCATTTTTCGGACAGACAATTGCTTTTTGCTGGAACGTCATCGCGCTCGGGTTCCGCATCGATGGAGCATCGTATATAAAGTCTATTAATTCTGATAGCCCATTGTCGTTTGACTGAAAGCAAAACCTTTCTGGAATCTGCACCCATTTCGTATTTTGTGGGTCTTCCGCGTCATACTCTCCAATATTACCATTGCCTATGCTCAATAACCATTAGAAAGTATTACTGTTCCTCTTTTACGAATCATGTCATACACGGTTTGCGAAGCATATTTTCGATAAGAAAACAATTTTAAAATGTGGCCATAGGTGTGTATGTACTATTGAAGTTTGCAATAATAACTTCCTAAAGCACCTTTCTTAGCGGCGATGTTTGCCTAAAGTCGCCACCAAGATCATTGGCTTTCCACCAAACAGACAATCCGGTGTATCAAAAGCGTCTACGAGGATTACATCAGCGGCTTCAAACATTTCCTTTCATTCATGATTGCCTCGTCCCATATTATTAACGCCGTCCTGTTTGACTCGCCCATTGCGTATTTTTTAATCGTGCATACCGATTCATCGATTAGCTTCGAGGTATTTTGAACCTTGAATGTGCAGTTCTACCTGAGGGTAGCAATAGCGATGCTATACCTGACGACGCAACAGCCAACACTATTTCCCCCTGTGCACGAAGTGTGGTGATAATCGCTTTCCATAGGAAGGTCTTTCCGGTCCCGCCGTGACCGTACACGAACAACAACTCTTGCCTCTGTGACATAATTGCTTGCATAATAGTATCGAATATACTTCGTTGTGCTTGATTTAGCTGAGGTATCAGTCGTCGGCTTTCTGCATCCATTTCTGCACGATTATAGTTTTTTTCTTCCATAACTTCTCGATTGTTAAAAATTTTAAGCAAGTCAGGTGGCGGTGCAGGGAGGCCGAAATCTTTCAAGGATTTTCCATGCGTAGCTAACAGTACTTGTAATTAGGGGTGTCGTTCGGGTCGGGTCGGTCGGGTTCGGTCCGATCCGGTTGGGTCAAAGTCGGGTTGGCCAAAAAAATAATACCGAATCCGACCCTATTTGAATTCGGGTTGGTCGTGGTTCGGGTCAAATCGGGTCGGGTGAAGTCGGGTCGGGTCAAGTCGGAGTGGGTCGAGTCCATTTATATAATTCTAGAATTTAATTTCTTAAATTTAGTAACCAAACTCTATGAATATAATGTCTATTGGTTTTAAAAGGTTATTATATTCATACCAATTTACGTGCACTTATTTGTATGCATTTTATAGTTGGATTTACACATTTTCTTTTTGTAATGCATTTTTTTTTCATATAAAAGTCAATTATATAGAATGAAAATGAATATAAACCAAATATATGAAGCAATATATGTTCATGCACTAATTTGGGCCTTTCAATTAAATAAAGATTGGGAAAAGTTAAAAAAAAAAAAAAAAAAAATTAAGTCGGGTTGGTGGGTCGGCCGAACCCGATTTTCAAATATTTTGAACCCGATACCGACCCCAATTAGGTATTTCGGGTTAATCGGGTTGACCGATTGACCCGGTGGATTTTGGACCCGAAATAACCAAACCCGAATATCGCCGTCGGGTTGGTCCGGGTCAAGGCTCTGGAAATATGACACCTACTACTGTAATTCATATAAAACTCTTCCTTCTAATTCGGTCGTTACACAAATAGATGTTGTATTCCCAGCAGTTACGATAATACTCTTGGAATGTCATCCAGACATTTCCTCCAAAACATGTTCCACAAAGCTAACGGATCCAGGGCGATCAGAAATAAGAGGATCTGCGAAAACAATGCTCTAAGTTGTGATGCGATTCTTTGTGAGAAGCCTCTTTACTGCGCTATTATCCTCTTGATCATCACGTAACAAACCCATAGCCTCATGCGCCTCTGTTTGTCTTGTAGATACGCCGGGTGGTGTGCGAATTCCGTGAAGCGACTCTGACCTCTCGATGACATAGCAACGATTCGTTGATAAAACAAATCGCTCACCGGCGGGTGCACGTATGTAAGCCTTCCATGGCGGGGGTTGTTTAAATGTTGCCTAGAGACCAAGACTTCTCATTTTGGACCACACAAACTCAGAGGGAATTCCAAATCGTCGGTGTCTTCAGAATGAAAATGACTTATTAAAAGCTAACCATTCTGTTAATGTTGTTTTCCTTGAGCCTGGATTATTTAGGACTGATTGGACCGTTTGACGGCTTCTGAAAGTAACCGTTTGCATGTCTTCTAAGTGGACAGCGAGAATTTGAACTGCTGGATCTCGGTTATGTATATCAAACCCGAGAATTCGCCAACACGCTTCATGAGGACCTATATATCTAGCGTCAACAAAATTTTTGATCTCATCAATAGGCAGATGTGCACCCACATTTGATGTAGGCGGTCCGGATGAATTACGGCGGTATTGATCGTATCTTGGCTTATCGAGCGACAATCCGATCCGTGCCTTTAGAAATGTATTTGAATAGGTATTTGATCAACATCGTCCAACCACGGTATTCAACGTTTATATGCGCATAAAGCGTCATACATAAAGTACGATTATGAAAGGAACGACATAGGCATTGTCGGTAGCGACTCCACGGCGTATTTGACGATCTGAATATCTCTCTGCGATAGTGCTGCGTCACGACTTGTCAATAAATGTGGGCACAATATTGTTTTGGAAAGCATTTCTTGCAAAGCTTACATTTGCATGCAAGCGGTTGGAGCGTTTCCACAAGGTCCATGAACCATGAATTCGATATTACTACGAAACCTTCGGGGTCTTGCGATTTGGAAATTCCGTGCTAATATATCATCTACCTCCACTTGGCGTCATCGTAATGACGGGGGTCCACCCATAGTAAGATGTGACAATGGGAAGCCACGTTTTGAAATTCCACAGTGTATAAGACTGAAAAAAACATAAAACATGTAGTGATAAAACAACACGACAATAAGCCGATACCAACAGCAATTTTACAAAAAGTAGTCAACAAAGATGCGCGACGTGTAAATACATTTAAAAAAATATGCTTTGGCTGTCTACATTACAGTTAAAGCCTATTAAATGGATGTTAGGTTGTAAAGTATTGTATGCGTACCTGCAGTTACTGATCCAAAGAGTCTACGCTGACGCACATACTTGATGAGAGTATGAACTTTTCGTTCAAAAATCCTATCCACCACATCTGGTCTATCGGCAGCAGTAAGATGAGGGTATGCTTCCATGTAGTCTTCAATTTCAGGCCAGTGTGTATTGCATGTAAACGTGATAAAAATGAAGGATTTCGTGCACGACAGAGATAGCCATGCGTCAAGATAATGATTTGTACATGTCTTGGACCACCGGTGAACGATGATGGCAAAATAATTCTCGAACCCACATCGACCCATCTATATCTCCTGTTCATTGCATCGTCTGACCGGCCAAATAATCACCTCTTATGTCCGCTGATGGGTGCGTACATAATCCATCCTACTTTGTTCAATACTACGATCGCCGTCCTACCACATATTGTTGGAATAACCCACCTTACCTCAATGCAGTTATAATAACCACACTCTATCGTGTGTCGATATGCATAAAATGGTTTCATCGACATTCTCTTTCCTCCGGAGTCGAGATCTCAGTCAACATTGGCGTATCTAAGGCGGTGTGATACCCGTGCTCACCGTGACACAAGCGATAATGGAAGCCGAAGACATATAAGTTGCGTGTAACTTATTTATACGCTGCGCTTCACCAGAATGTGTTTCGATGATTACATCAAAATCTGCCTCCGTTTCCATAGTATCATCAAACACGATGGCACCTATACTGTCCGCGGTTGGAACATCGTATTGTGAACCCTTGGCAACACTGTAGAGCCTTACCTTAAAGTCCGGGACCGCATTTTGTTCCAACTTGTCCCTTGCGGTTCTAAACAACTGTATCAAGGCATTATTTACATTCGGGAAAGTAATTAACGATTCGACAATTTCGGGGCGAAGGTTTGTGCGGAAGTGCTTGTAAAATGGCAAGCAACATTATCGACCTCATGGGCCATATCGTATATAAATAATTGTAAAATCTTGGATCTTTTTCCTGCTCGAGGCAAAGCCAATTGTATGATATATCTGCCCAGATATTTTGAAAACATAAGGCCCTTTGCCATCGTTAATAGACTCGTCAACGTTAGCACCGAATGAGGTCATCGCAAACATTTGGTTGTATGCTCTGATGTTTTCTAAAAAATGAGTATCTGAGTATAGCTGAGCAATGACAGGTGGATAATCGCGAGGTGTAAATAGCCTAACTCTTCCTTGGAGACAACAAACGTTGTAAAGAGGCCCCGAAGTGAGAGTCGAGCAAGTAAGCCTTTCCTCGGCCCAGAACCTTGCCTTGCAATAACGGCATATGCAGTTGCATTTACCAAATCTAAGATACTCTTTCGGTGGACCTAAAAAAGAACGTGGTGTATTTGTATCAGGAAAAATTAACTGAAAAAATAGTAGGTAACAATATATTGAAAAAAAATCCTAATTAATTGATAACCTAAAGGAGCTAATAGAACAAATAAGTAGTATATAACCAACCTATTCCCAAAACGGGATGCGCGGTGATGTAGGAACCGACTTTCAACAGTTCACAGGTGCAAGTCGTGAACCTCACAACCTACTGATGACATAGAAGACACGATATTACTCTAAAGCGACCATCTATGTTATCAATGAGAACGGCAAACTGAAAAAATTATTACCTTGTTCCACCGAAGGATCTGTATTTATAGAGACATGTGATGCACTTGGAGATGCCTCTTCATTTAAACCCAAACGATCTACAACACAAAGAAATATACTGTCACCAACGACATCTATGTTTACCATCATTCTCTCAGAAAAGTTTATAGCTACATATAAACGTACCCCGACATGAGGTGGTTCGTGGAATGCATTGGATGCTACCTCCTTCAAAATTCAAGTTAAGTGGAGCATCAACAATTCCTGAAAATTTGAAAACAAATTTGTATTAGCGACTCCCTAAGAATTTTAAAGACTCATAAAACAATTCATCTTATAATAAAATCACACACCCAAAGTCTTTTAGCCAACCATCAATACAACAGCCACCCAAAGCAGGTACAACACAAGTTTTCATTAAATTGTCGATCACGGAGATTGGTCAGTCCCACTCACGAACCATCAATAAGAGAACGGCCATCGACAATGTCATGAGGCACCACCAAAACAGATTCGACAACATCTTGCCTGCGCCGCTTGTTTGACAAAACCGGCGATGGTATAACATCCATGCGTGCTGATGAATCGTTTGATGAACCGTACTGTATACTACCACTGCCAAAATCAAGAATCAACGGACCCCGAGGGACTGCTGCGATGTTCAAAAGTAAGCGCCATTACATGTCAAAAATAAATGTAAAAGAAATAATAAAAGATTAATGTGTTAAGGACAACATCTTTACCGTTAATTGCTTTAGCCAACCATCTTCATGGCGGCCAAATTCTTTGAATACATCTGCGGCGTCGAAAGGTTCAAACACGGGTCTCGGAGGAGGTACATCGCAGTTTTCGGCAAAGTTACACTATCGGTACCAGCTGAACTTAGCGGCGTGTAGCTATATCATCAAGATTATGTACGCGTACCCGGATAACTTTGTTGGTTGGACAACGAATAGACTCACCACCTATTCCACCATCTATGGGAACAAATTTGTGTACACCTACATTATTTATATGCATATCACGTTCAGTGTGACCCTCCATATCAACCAAGAAATTTTGAGACCCAAACTTTCTTTTTAGCCTATTGTTTCTCGATATCTGTTGACATTTTTCCCCTTTAACAGCGTCACCAACAGTAAGAGCGGGTGGAAAAACATGCTCGTTGTCCAAAGCAATCGCGTCAGAATGTCTAATATCCCCTATAACGCTTCCACAAATAGAGTTCTAAATCCTCATGAAAAGAAGCGCACAACCACCGATGACTATCCAACGCATTACTAACCTCTACGTGAATTACATGCGCTACATCAGATATTGTAGCATTATGTTGCACTACAATGGGAGTATCCCCACCACCTATTCCATCAACCGTGGGAACAAAACTTTCTATGTGTATGTCATCTGCATGCATATCACGTTTAGTACTACTCTCCATATCAAGCAAGGCACTTTCAGACCCAAACTTTTCCTTTAGCGTACTGTTTATCAAAATATGTTCACATATTTCTCGTGTAACGACGCCACAACATTAAGAGGTGGAGAGACATGGTCGATGTCAAAGCGGCGCATCGGATGACTAATTTCACCCTTGCAACGCTTGCTTGCGGCATACACGATTCCAAAACCCGATGAAAAGAACGCCACGTCCGCTTGATCACTATCCAATACATCACTAACCTCTACGTGACGTGCATGCATTACATCACAATTTCCGACACTATCTTGCACTACAATGGGGTTATCTGATATAAAATCATTTGTTGTTGCGCCTATAATGCTGACTCTCTTGCATGGCCTAGTTTTTATCTTCATTTTTTTCGAATTTACAGGATATACAAAATTGTATTGCACTTAATAGAAACATAAACGTTAAAGATTGTATTCCACAACTTTTGGAAAGAAAATTTAAGATATTCATGCACAAATAATTACCATGTTAGCAAACATGTACCAATACGAATAAACAAATAAAAACAGATTTACAAAACGTTCAACAACAACTAACTCACCTGAGAATCCGAAACGGTTACATGCAAATCTTCGCAAAGAATTGACTGATCATATCCAAAATATTTTCTATCCTTCACATTTTGAAGCTACCGGTGGCGTAAAGGCTGAGAACCAACATATATGAGTCACGGCCTCTATCACCAAACCCCATGACGGGCTAAAAACTTAAATCCAATGTTAACAGGCCCAAAGGCTCATCAGGACAGGCCCAACAACCTTTAGAGTACCAGTAACACTTCACGTGCGTATCACGTTCCCAGAGAAAAGGTTTTCTATGCCACCGACTTTGGAGATTAAGTTATATATATAATTCCAAAAAGGGCCAAGGTATTTTGGAGCAAGATTTTAGCATATTATCGTATGTCATACATTTTGATTTGACCAACCTTACTATAATCGTATATACAAATTCTTAAATTTATTTATTTCGCTTTGTGTATCTCATATTTACTTGACTATAAAATTTAAAATTAAATTTTTACTTGAGATTAAAAAAGTTGATGAATCGATTGAAGTTTTTTATCGAAATAAATTATAATCGATCTTTTTTCATAAAAAACATATTAATTTTCATAGATAAAAATCTATTTATTTTTACTTACAAAATATTAGCTATGTATAAAAATTAGAATTTGCGTTTATGTTCTCTTTCAAAATTTAGTTAAGTTTGTAGTTACAAAATTTCATTTATAACACATTAATAAATTGAGTTTTGCTAATTAACAACATTAATGTTTTAAAAGTCTTCTATTAAAAAATGTGTTATGTATAATTTAAGCCTTTCATTATAGATGACTCTTTCTAGTAAAAAAACATCTATATAAAGGAACCAACTTCTGGTCTCATTATCAGAACATAAAGGAACCAACCTCCTAACCCTTCTAGTGTTAATGTGATATCATATTTACTTTGCAACATCTTCAAGTGTAGATGTAACCAACTCTCTCAAACAATTCAAAGTGCATATCATAAATGATGAAATTCCAAATCTTGTTGTTCATGTTTCCTCGGAAGATAAAGACTTTGGAAACAAAACAATGCCCGTAAAGCAACAATTTAATTGGCAACTCCGCAAAGGTCTTGGTGATTCAGTTATGTTCGTTGGGCAATTTTTCTGGATGAATCCCGACAATACTGTTAAGAAAGAAGCCCATTTTAATGTTTTCGATTGGTCTGTAGCCGAACGGTGTAGCTCAAATATTTTTGATAATAAGTGCTTTTGGTTAGTGAACGAAATTGGTTTTTATTTCGCAAAAGATAACCCAGGAGGCAAGGTATTAGTGTCTAAATGGTGACAATCCAAATTTTTTGTTTCATGATCATTTCATCTTTATGCTTGACAACGTGTTAAGATCACTAATGTTTAGAAATTAGGCTCAAGGGCTTTTTGGCATGCAACTTGTGGTTGGATGAATGGAAGCACATATTATGCGATGTTGACTGAAACAGGATGGAGCCGGAGATTCCCGTGGATGTTCGGGATTCATATGAATTTTTTTTTATGTAGTGTTAATTTTTGAAAAAAAAACAATTTTTCTTAAATGCATCTTAAATGCACCCGATCTATCAAAATGTGTTTCTCTATTAACGTTCCAACAAATATGTGCACAAGATCATATTTGGTCCTGGTTTCGTCCTTGAACTCAAATATCAACTACTCTGTATAGGTTTATGAAGAAATACAAGAATTGAAAAAATAAAATATTTATTTCCATGTAAAAAAATTTCAATACTGGCATTTTACTTAAACATATGCAAACTAAATACGGTATAAATATAGTATGGTGCAAGCGCGGTGTTGCGATAATATAAAGGAAGTAGCTTGTAATATTATACATATAAAAAGTCAAAGTAGGGTGATAGCTCGATGTTGCGACAATATAAAAGAGGTAGCGTGTAATATTATATTATACATATAGGAAGTCAAAGTGATTAAACACGACTTGCTGTCACAAGCAACTAAAAGACTATACATCAAATTTCATTACAAAAATCTACACCTTCTAAATCATTAAAGATGGTTTTTCACATTTGTAGTTGCAAATAGATTTTTGTAGTAGCAAATAGATTTTGCACATTTGTATCTTATACCATAAAAATATGTGCACAAATTTCATAAATATTATTTTTTGTTTTAGCGGTTTATTTTGGTAGAAAATTCCAAAAAGGGCCAAGGTATTTTTGGAGCAAGATTCTAGCATATTATCGTATGTCATACATTTAGATTTAACAACCTTATATATAATCGTAATATACAAATTCTTAGATTTATTTATTTCGTTTGTGTATCTCATATTTACTCGACTATAAAAATTTTAAAATTAAATTTTTTACTTCGAAATTAAAAAGTTGATGAATCTATTGAAGTTTTTTTATCGAAATAAATAATAATCGATCCTTTTTCATAAAAAACATATTAATTTTCATAAATAAAATTCTATTTATTTTACTTACAAAATATTAGCTATATATAAAAATTAGAATTTATGCTTATGATCTCTTTCAAAATTTAGTTAAGTTTGTAGTTACAAAATTTCATTTTGCAACCCTTGATCTTGTCAATCTTGATGCATCCGATGCTCGGAGTGTATCTTACATGTTTTATTTTAATAAAAAAAAAAAAAAAAAAGCAACTTAATTTGCAATAACTAGCATGGTACACGCTCAATAGGGTAACGGTACCAATATAATAAATATTTTGGTCAATATTTTTAATTGCACATTTTTTAGCAATAACGGATGACGATAATTTCAAGTTTGACTACTTTTAAAAAATGACAAACTACTGATATAAAAATAGTATGGTTCTAACGCGGTGTTGCGATAATATAAAGGAAGTAGCTTGTAATATTATACATATAAAAAGTCAAAGTAGGGTGATAGCTCGGTGTTGCGACAATATAAAAGAAGTAGCATGTAATATTATATTATACATATAGGAAGTCAAAGTGATTAAACACGACTTGCAGTCACATGTAACTAAAAGACTATACATCAAATTTCATTACAAAAATCTACACCTTCTAAATCATTAAAGATGGTTTTTCACATTTGTAGTTGTAAATAGATTTTTATAGTAGCAAGTAGATTTTGCACAGTTGTATCTTATACCATAAAAAAAATGTGCACAAATTTCATGAATAGTATTTTTTGTTTTAGCGGTTTATTTTAGTAGAAAACGAGGTGGTAATTCCTCGCCGTTAAGCGGACTTTTTTAAACAAAATATTGATCCTGAACACGTTCTAATATTTTTAGCGAGGTTTTCTTTAAAAATATGTATGCGTGATGGCTATTAAATTTTTCTCGGGGGTTTTTTTTTAAACAATCATGAATAAAACAATAAATGCATAATACTATATTAAGACCTTTACAAATAACAGTAAGTAGCAAAGTAAAGACTCCTACTCTCTAAAATTTCCATGAAAGTCGGTTATACTTTTAAACAAAAAAGACCTTTTTTTTTCTAGGTTGACCCATCAAGGTATTGTTAGAGCAAAAATTTTGTGGCAAAATGGCCATTTCCAATAAATTGCGAACAAAAATGTGTCAAAACATTAAAAACACCTTAAACTACATAATACCACCTCCAAAGACCCCATATTTTTATATGATAACCCCTGGAAACCCATTACCGTAAGTAGCAATGTCGGCGATAAATTTGTAACTTACAAATGCTGGTGGTTGGTAGCAAGGCTAGTTGGTGAATGAATCGGTCCGTCATGATTATAACATATGATTAGAGCCGAGTATTAGGAGTAGATGGGATGGCGATATTTTGGAAGCTCAAACACATATGAATACTTTTGTGTTAAAGTCAAGAAGTTCGGATCGCAAAGTCCATGATATCGAAACCGAAACCGAGTCGCCAAGCTTTTATGGATTTTGAACGTAGCACCACTTCAAATTGTGGACCGGTGATCACCTTAAAACAAAGAAACTGCATGGAAGAAAAGGAAATAAAAGTATGAATATATTGTCCTTATGTTCTGCTCCTTATGAATACAATTTCGCTCGACTATGTTTCTTTTATCAAGTTTCACATTCTGGTATCTAATAGTCAAACAACTCCACATACTTTTGTATTTTGAATTTGAAGACTTATCGCACAATGTTTAGCCATTGTCACCCGTATTCCGGTATTCGTCTTGCCGCAAGTTCTCTAATTCGGTGTCAACCTGTTATACAACCAAACGTTGTCATGTAACCAATTATATCGAGCACAACCTAAGAACTCAAAAAAAATACATATTTTCTAGTAATTTTTTTTGCCACAAAAGCTATTAGCTAGTGATAAAATATAACATGATTACATAAGCTACAAAAGATGGGTTGCGGTCGTAAGTGTTTTGTGAACATAAGTATCGTGGTGGTGTGCATTGTTGGATTCAACAAAAACGGCCCGAAATCAAAACCGATAACAATACATCGAAACCAAACACAACAATAAAACTTATCATCACAAAGATTGTCAAAAGAAAGCATACCTTAATTGACCAACCCGCCATTACCAAAACCTCCCAAATCCAAATTCACAACCTTCTCCGAAACTCGTTTAAAATATCAAGATCTCCAATCCTTTAACCCCGATCGGTAGTTCCGTAGCGGGTTTTTTCTGGATATTTTCTAGGATCGAAGGAACCTCCTAACAAATTCGGTATCAATGACTAATCTAGCAATAAAAAGAAAATGTGAATGACAAAAAAACAACAAAATATCATAAACCCAGCCGCAAATCATGCAAAAACCAATAACAAAAACCCGTATATAAAAATACCTTACTTACATCTTATCGAAAGAGGGTTTCAGAACCATCGTCACATCCGACCAAAGTCGCCGACACCAACAAACCCAAGCTATTGAATCGGTGCACATGTTAAACTAAAAAGTAACCGATTTGTTTTACCAGCAACCATTATTGTAGGTCTCTAATTAGAAAAAGCAAATAAACCGATTTTGAAGACTTACTTATAATCTCGTATTGGTTTAATCAAATACATGTGTCGTAACTTGTTGTTTGATCTTCTTAGCATCTTGTTTGATCTTCACCGCATTTTTTGTGTCCCTTTATCCGAAGAATATGCACCTCCAGTCCTTCTTCATCGCCACCTTCCGATGAGAAAGGTTGGAATCGGAACAATATACACATACATAGAAAGAATAGACGGCCCTTTTTTTTTTTTTTGCTAAAGGAGGTGGATATCGATGAGGATAGATGAAAGGCGGTGAAAAAAAGTTGATTTTGGATATGGTTTTGGGGTGAATACCAACCCGTAAGCCCAACAACCCATTTATTAGCAGAAAATTGACATATGCGTGGCACTTGCGACGGGGAAAATTTTTTTAAGGCCACCGACCTAGCAGATTAGTATATATATAGAATTCCAAAAAGGGCCAAGGTATTTTGGAGCAAGATTTTAGCATATTATCGTATGTCATACATTTTGATTTAACAACCTTACTATAATCGTAATATACAAATTCTTAAATTTATTTATTTCGTTTGTGTATCTCATATTTACTCGACTATAAAAAATTTAAAATTAAATTTTTTACTTCGAGATTAAAAAAGTTGATGAATCGATTGACGTTTTTTTATCGAAATAAATTATAATCGATCTTTTTTCATAAAAAACATATTAATTTTCATAGATAAAAATCTATTTGTTTTTACTTACAAAATATTAGCTATGTATAAAAATTAGAATTTGCGTTTATGTTCTCTTTCAAAATTTAGTTAAGTTTGTAGTTACAAAATTTCATTTATAACACATTAATAAATTGAGTTTTGCTAATTAATAACATTAATGTTTTAAAAGTCTTCTATTAAAAAATGTGTTATGTATAATTTAAGCCTTTCATTATAGATGACTCTTTCTAGTAAAAAAAACATCTATATAAAGGGAACCAACTTCTGGTCTCATTATCAGAACATAAAGGGAACCAACCTCCTAACCCTTCTAGTGTTAATGTGATATCATATTTACTTTGCAACATCTTCAAGTGTAGATGTAACCAACTCTCTCAAACAATTCAAAGTGCATATCATAAATGATGAAATTCCAAATCTTGTTGTTCATGTTTCCTCGGAAGATAAAGACTTTGGAAACAAAACAATGCCCGTAAAGCAACAATTTAATTGGCAACTCCGCAAAGGTCTTGGTGATTCAGTTATGTTCGTTGGGCAATTTTTCTGGATGAATCCCGACAATACTGTTAATAACATTAATGTTTTAAAAGTCTTCTATTAAAAAATGTGTTACGTATAATTTTAAGCCTTTCATTATAGATGACTCTTTCTCGTAAAAAAATAAACACCTATATAAAGGAAACCAACTTCTGGTCTCACTATCAAAACATAAAGCATGGGTAGTATGACGCACCTCCTAACCCTTCTTGTGTTAATGCTATATCATAATTACTTTGCAACATCTTCAAGTGTAGATGTAACCAACTCTCTCGAACAATTCGAGGTGCATATCATAAACGATGAAATTCCAAATCTTGTTGTTCATGTTTCCTCGGAAGATAAAGACTTTGGAAACAAAACAATGACCGTAAAGCAACAATTTAATTTGCAACTCCGCGAAGGTCTTGGTGATTCAGTTATGTTCGTTGGGCAATTTTTCTGGATGAATCCCGACAATACTGTTAAGAAAGAAGCCCATTTTAATGTTTTCGATTGGTCTGTAGCCGAACGGTGTAGCTCAAATATTTTTGATAATAAGTGCTTTTGGTTAGTGAACGAAATTGGTTTTTATTTCGCAAAAGATAGCCCAAGAGGCAAGGTATTAGCGTCTACATGGTGACAATCCAAATTTTATGAATAAAACTTAGTTTTTGTTTCATTATCATTTCATCTTTATGCTTTGACTACTTGTTTAAGATCACTAATGTTTAGAAATAAGGCTCAAGGGCTTTTTGGCATGCAACTTGTGGTTGGATGAATGGAAGCACATATTCTGTGATGTTGACTGAAACAGGACGGAGTCGGGGATTCTTGCGGGTGTTCGGGTTTCATATGGATTTTTTTGATGTAGTGTTAATTTTGAAAAAACATTAATTTTTAAATAATCTTAAATCTTGGTCCATCGAAATGTGTTTCTATATTAAGGTTTCAACAATTTGTCAGACTGATCATATTTGGTCCGGCTTTGCTTCGTGGACTCAAATATCAACTACTCAGTATAGGTTTATGAAAAATACAAGAATTGAAAAATAAAATATTTATAGCCATATAAAAAATTTCAAACTCGGCATTTTACTTAAACATATGCAAACTAAATACTGTAAATACTAATTAGAATAGCATATAAGCAGACAACACAAAAATGTATCGTAGGTCAAATATTTAGTTGAGTTATTTAAGTTTTTTTTACTCTAATTCTAAAGAATAGAAGTCCGCCTGGCCACTCCATTAGTGCTCGGCTTCGCCGGATAAATAGATTTGTGGTGTAAATAATATGAGATAGTTAGTTGTCATTTAAAAAAAATTATAACTAACATTATGTTAAAATTGGGACTTAAATTGGTTTTTGTTAAACCACTAATATTTAAACCGTAATTGAGACAAAATCAAGTTGAACCTAATTTTGATATGATTCTCAAAGATATAAGAAACGCACTAGCAAAACAATTTTTTTAGTTTTTTAGAATTCGGACTAGCATAAGCGGATCACTTATGACAAGTTGAGAAAGGTTAGTGTCAAGTTGAGGGAAAAAAAAAAAAACTTAGAACGATAATAGCGACAAATATAATGTATTTTACGCTAATAACCCTTCGAGAAACATATATAACCTTAGGGCATGCTTGGTGAAAGGTATTAGGGGTGGAGAATAAAAACAATCATTAATTATCTTTAGTAGAGGTAAAGGAACGAAGATTACCCTAAACTAGGTAATGACTCATTCTTGACTACAAAATAGAGGTTAAGGTATTCATTACCCTTTGCATTCCTTAATATATACTTTGCATTTCCTTTTTCCATTCCTTTAATTGAATCAAACGGACCCTTATTTTTTTTTATCAGCAAGAGGTAATGTGAATATGCCATGAGTGAAAGACTTTATTATTTACTGTGAGATAATTATTGATATGTGAAATACTATATATAATCGTGTTTCTAACTTTATATATTATCATGGACGGAACTATGTAGGGATATGGGAGGTGCCTAAACTTTCAAAATTTATGATCACCAGTGTAATATTATAGGTTTTAGGGGTAATTTAGTTTGGATTCTAAACAAATCTTCGATTAATTTCCCAAAATAAATTGGTACTCTAAAAAAATGTTCAAGTTTCACTACGAACATCATCATCTTGTTGATCGAAGTAAAAATGATTCATTTCTTCACAAACTAATAAATTTTTATTACATAAAATAAGCATACAATTATGTATACTTTGTCATTTTAATTATTTCTCTAATACAAAAATTATGTGATCACTAGACATTTCTATGAAATATCAACCAAATATTTGAGTTAAACATATTTTGTTAAAATAACAGTGACATATAGAAAGTACCAGGTGTACCCACATGAAGGAAAAGGACATAAAAGAGGCTTGGTTGCCACTCTTTGCTTCTGTGAAGTTCTCTTTACATTTCTTCATTATTTGATTCAAGTGACATCAAAATGCAACATTTTTTAAACACAAATCTCCTAAAAAATCTAATAAAATGATCTTCCAGAACATATGAATTATCATTCATACACGTGATTTGAAACAAGTACTAACATTTCAACATCTACAAGAAGGAAGTTGGCTAGTGAGACATGATCTTGAACTTCAGTTTACTACAGCAAATGGGTCCCACTCGATCTCGCTATGGACCCATGTCAGCTTGAACTCCACATCACTACTGTTGACACCTACACTTTTGTTTTCGGCTTTGTTATGGATCCTTTGTGAGAACCCAAGGCTTGAGCCGACCCAAATTTCTTGTAGCAAATCGCGCAAACATGGTCCTTGTATCTCCTTTTCGGCTCAAGGAAAATCCCAGAATCAGTACCATCTCTGTCCACAAAATCTTGAGCACATGACCTTGGTATCTTAGTCGACTTACACTTCGCCATAGCTGACCCAACCCGATTTGTTTTCAGTTGACCCGACCCATATCCAACAGTCAAATCCTCTTTCAAACCAAGTTCAGACTCATTCACAAAGCTACCATATTCCATTGACTCATCAACTGAAACCTCAAATTCTGCAGTCTTTACACTAGTTCTAGAATACTCACAATCAGATAAAGCAAAGTCAGCTTGGCGAAATTACCAATTTAACCTCATCTAAACTCCTCACACCCTTGAAATCATCATCAAGCAAATAGCACCTTCTTCAACTTCATAATCATCATTACATGAACTAAAACTCAAACCAGTACCAACATTATCATGCTTTGGAGACTTGTACCTTGTGTATGATCTCTTTTTTCTTATGGGATTTGCTACTCCACCATCGACATCAACATGGTCATCTAATGCATCAGAAACCTGAGATCTTTTAGCAGAATGACATCTCATATGACCATACAAAGCTTTCAATGAATCAAAACCTCTACCACATTTTTCGCAAATAGTGTCCTTATTTGATTCTTTTCTTGAATGGCTTCTTTTGTGACTAACAAGTGCTTTTGATGAACTAAACTCTTTACCACATTCTTGGCAAAAAATACCAAAATCCTTAACCGAATTCGAACTCGAAACTCTCCATGATCTCTTTGGATTCTCTCTTAAACCATACACATTATCAGCACCATCATCTTGATCATAATCTTGGTCAACTTCCATTTTTAGTTGACTTTTCTTGACCATCTCATAACCACCACCATCATCAAATTCACCATAACCTTGATCATAATCTTGGTCAAAATGCTGACTTTTTTGTACCATTTTATCATAACCATAAGCAAAACCAAGACCCTTTTCACCATTAACAAAATCTTCACCCTTAATTCTGCCATTAGCACCATAATCATGATCATAACCTTGGTCAAAATGTTGACTTTTTTGTACCATCTTATCATAACCATAAGCAAAACCAGGACCCTTTTCACCAGTAACAAAATCTTGATCATAATCTTGGTCAAAAAGTTGACTATTGTTGACCATTTTAGCACCACCATAAGCAAAACCATGAACACCATGTTTCTTGATCACATGATCATGATCATTATAAACAAACTGATGAATACCATGAACACCCTTTTTTCTTGAAGCTGCAATCAATGCTAAATGACTTCTCATATGACCACCCAATTGCTTACCATTTGAAAAGCTTTGTGTACAATATCTACAAACATGAAGCTTTGGTTCTTGATCTTGTTTCATTTTTTTTATATAAAAAAATGAACCCAGATCAGATTTATGAAAATTTATAAAACCCAAAAACAGAATGAGGAAAAAAAATGGTAAAGATTGGAATTTGTAACAAGAACAAGAAGAAGATTTATTTCACTCTTTAAAAGACATTCTAACTCACGCGCATATACACTTACTTAGTTGGAAGTTATGATCTGTGACTTTTTTAAAGGCTTTATTACTTGTGTATGTGTAAGTGTGGGAGTGATAGAAGAAATTTTTACTAAAGTGTTTAATTATGGTGTTGATCTTGGTAAATATATGACTAATTTAAGTGAAGTGTATTGTGTTTCATATTTATTTTTGAAGAGTTAAAATGATATGAATCAATGTTTCAAATATCGGTTTTTTAATTAACCCGGCCGATGGGTCAAACCGATTTAAACGACAGTTCAACCGGTATTTTTTTTTAAAACTGGTTTCCGGTTATTTAACTGAATCAATCCGGGTTTTAAAACAACGTTATCTAGTGTTTTTTTTACTTTATAAAGAAAACATGTTAAAGTATGATGATTAGTAAATGTGATTTTAGCATTAGAGATTAGTGTTTATCTATCAAATTA
This sequence comes from Chrysanthemum lavandulifolium, assembly GCA_022545495.1. Classification (NCBI taxonomy): domain Eukaryota; kingdom Viridiplantae; phylum Streptophyta; class Magnoliopsida; order Asterales; family Asteraceae; genus Chrysanthemum; species Chrysanthemum lavandulifolium. Next base: position 151,729,869 of record CM040246.1, read on the forward strand.
TGAATGGCCATTCGTATTTCTCTAGTTTTTACACGTGTTGCATTTGCAATACTTATGTACCTCTTGACATGCAATATTCATATTGTGAAGTGATACGTGATAAATAACATATATTAGTTTACTAACAAGTAACTACTAAGTGGCCTCTTATTATGTTTGGAACGGTGAGTTAAAGAAATGTTATGCTATGTTTGATAGCAAGTATTTAAGAGTGTTTTAGAGCAATTAATAATTAATAGTTAGTGTTGCACAACAAGCTTATTTGAAAGCAAGCAACTAACATTTTTATTTTTTTTAAACGCGACAAATTAAAGTGTCACTTCTAGTAGCATTTACAAGCAACTAATGCTTTCACTTTTTTTTCTTTGAACGGCAAAAAATATAAAACAATAAAAGAAAGTTCACTAGCGAGAAACTAGGAACCAAAAATACAAAGCAATTCTAGAAATACAAAAATCTATATATTCTAGAATCTTCTCAGAATTTTAACTGCAAAGGACGTAAAAAGGTTGCAAAAAACTTATGCCGATTACAGGAAGACCTAAGGCATAAGAAAAAACCTCATCAATGAAGGCCGAGCCACCGGTTTTCACTTCATGATGTTTTTTATACGACCCCATACAAATTCTGAGGGGGAACACAAAGAGACAAAACAGAGAAGCCAAGAACTATCCAAGTGGATACCCACTCCACTTATCCCGCGAAGATTTATCCTTCTTGTCCCGATTATGAATCCAAAGATAAGAAGTCGCGACAATGGCGTTGAAGACATCCGAACTAGACTCGTGAATGTCGTTATGCATAGCATTATTTCGAGCCTTCCATATATGACACCACCAAATGAGAATGATAGCTTGAAGACGCTTTCGATAAGCCAACGAGATGTTAAGAGAATCGCACCAATAGAGAATCTGATCCATAGAGTCGTCGGGAATAACACATTTTGTCCATTTGTTCAAAAGAGCCTTGATCCTCTTAACAAATATACAATCTTGGAATACATGTTTAGTATATTCCACACCACCGTCACAATTAACACACCTAACCGATCCAACGTCAATTCCTTTAGCGAAGAGATTAATGGAAGTTGGAAGGCAATCACGTCGGAGTCTCCACATAAACAAGTTAATCTTTTTTGGGACAAAGCGATTCCACCGAGACGTTAATCGAGGAGAAGAAGAAGCGATGATGATCAAAATACTTACTTATCGAAGCCACCGAAAATTGTTGTTGCCATTGAAATGCCAAATCCATTTGTCCTCTTTATCGGCATTAAAATTAGAAGGAAGATGCTTTTCCATTTCACGGAGCATGCTCATCACCCTCTTCGTTTAATGGGCGGTTCCACCTCCAAGACCAAGCCATAGCATCCCTTCTATTACTAACATAACATTGTTTTTCCATTTCGAGAGCAAACAATCTCGGATATTTGGTAGCTGTGGTAGTCTCCCACACCACACATCTAACTGAATTTCGTTCCTTGGCCATTACCAATTTGTCTTTTGATGACTTGTTTGTCCAAATTAGTTTACGCATGGGTATCAACTATAGAATCAACAATTGTTTCCACTGACCCACCATGTTTAGTCGTGATGTCATAAAACAATTCTCCCATGAATGGCGAGATGATACGAACCCATAAGGCCTTCGGTTAGCAATCGCTCTCCATCTCCATCGATATAAGAGGCACGATTCATTGAGTCCAAACTTCCAAGACCCACACCACCATCTTTTTAGAGGCAAGAACCGCACCCCATTTAATCCGTGGAATTTTCCTTACATCCTTACTACCACCCCAAAAACCTAGATCAGATGGCTTCAAGTTTTTGTTAATCATTACTTAGGCATACGAAAGAGAGATAAAAAATAGATACCGAGAGAACCGAGAACAGATGATATCAGGGTGTGCCTACCTCCAATCGAAAAAAGGTTTGATTTCCAAGAAGAAAGTCTCTTATGGCATTTGTCAATGATCGGATCCCACGTTTGCATACGACTAGTATTTCCACCAATAGGACTAATTTATAACTATACGACTAAGTTATCTAACGCTTTATCAAACAAACAGACATTGCTTCCTGCTACTGCTTACTACTACCACTATCTTCGCCAAACTAATCACCAATAACGTCGGGCTGAAACTTAAATCGGACGAAATCAAAGTAAAAGTATAAAATAATGGAGCCAAGTACATATTTAAACGATTTTGATCTTAGGTAATTTCTTCACCTTGTAATGTGTTAGTTGAGTGGGACGACGAATTAGGCGGGGAAACATGTTGGAGAGCGGGGGTGTCAAGGGTTCATGATCAAGCTAGGGTGTATCTGTCAGAAAAATATGCTTGAGAATGTCACTACTACTTGGGGTTAAGATAGCGGGCAGACTGATGTTTTCGACATTAACAGAGCTTATTGAGGGTAGGGCGGGGTTATGGCCCCCAAACCTTTAAGCATTATATGTATATTTAAATAAACTAAAATAAAAACAACTTCAAGAATTTGCCTCTTCAAAATGACAATTATATGTTAGCCCCTCCTATGAACTTATCCAAGCTCCATCACTAGTTTCCGGGGTCCTTGGCTCCATATATGGAGTTCTCCATACCTTATTATGCTATCATGTAACAAAGTTTTCGCGAACTGAAAAGGTACTAATATGTTAGTATTAATCTATTATTCGTAAAAGTATGTGAGATATTTCATTGGTGATTCAACAGTTTCTATATAATACATGCTAAAGCAAATAATGTACACTTAAAACTTGGTACGACGTGACAATGCATAGCATTATGACATGGTAAAAAGCAAATGACTTGATTGCCAATTTTAAATATGGTAACAAGACTTTGTAAGTTTGTAACATATATAGATGCATTTCCTTTTATCACATGACAATGAAACCCCATATCATTTTTTCGTGGTTTTGTTACTTTTTTATGTTTCTTTACTGTCAAGGACATTTCCCTTAAACAGTAAACATGTCAGTCCTAGTAACCAAATTGTTGATATGACTAATACTTTTAAATAATTCATTGGGTAAAAGCCATAAAATAACAACGTACTTTCTAAAATTTACCGAGTTGAAACACATACTTTTTATTAACATATATACCATCGTGCTTGATTTTGTTCGACTTCACCCATATGACCGATTTATATTAATATAATATTATATTAAATAATATTATTTTATTACAATATGGGTAAAGTCGGAACAAAATTTGAAAGTACATAGTGTATATGTTAATAAAAAAATATGTGTTTCAACTCGGTAAATTTTAGAAAGTACGTTGTTATTTTATAGCTTTTACCCTACTTCATTATATATATATATATGTATATATTTTGATAAAACTTCATTATATTTTTTGGTACTAAAGGTTGATGCTTTATTAGTAAGGTGTCCTACTATTGAGGCACCCATAGTATTTTAATATAGAGAGTATTTGGGTTTTCTCTCTCCCACCTAATCATTGGGTGTATGGATTTTCGTGTCAAAATATTAAAAGGTGGGCTGGTGGGGGTGCTGCTTGGGGTGTTTTTTGTTGGGATAGTGTCACTTTGTTTTTTCTTTTTACTTTTACAAGTTTTTTTTTTTGTTTTACAAGTTTTTTTTTGTGTTTTACAAGTTTTATACAAGTTTTTTTTTTGTGTGAATCAGTTTTAAAACTTTAAAAACAAACGTAGTCGGAAAATTTTGAGGCTCAGATTGAAGGTTGCAAAGTGAGATTTTTATCTCACTTTGCCGTCCATCGGTTTTCATCATCGCCTCGGAAAGTTTTAGGCTCAAAATCATCATCGCCTCGGAAAATTTTTAGGCTCAAACTCGAGTTGCAAAGTGAGATTTGATCTCACTTTACCGTCCATTCGGTTTTTATCATCATCGCCTCGTAAAATTTGAAGTCACAACCGCACAAAGTCACAATTTCACGAGAACCGCACAATGTCACTAGTTCACGAACTCGCACAAGTCTCACAACCGCACAAGTCTCACAAGTCTCAAACCTGCACAAAGTCTCACAAGTCTCAAATCGCACAAGGACACAAGCCTCACAAGTTCAACAATATTCACAAGTTACACGTTTCAACATGAAAGTAACAAAGATTCTCAAACTGCAAGCAAAGATAGCGAGGCATTCACAAGAAAGTAACAAAGATTCTCAAAGGGGTACCAAAGATAGCAGTACAGCTTATAATGCCACATGAAAGCAACATCACCACAACACCAACAAGAAAGCTACAACACAAACTACACAAAGTCTCACAAGCTAGCGTAAAGCAACAACACCATCAAGACCAAGAAAACAACAACACCAACAAAGACCAAACAAGCGTAAAGCAACAACAAAAAGCAACAACAAAGACCAACAAACAACCATGTCCGGGTCACCATTTGACACACAAGAGGTAAACTTATCGAATATGCTCGATTATTAGCTTTTTAGCTCATGTTGGTTTAAAATTCGGTTTTGCCATGCCAAAACTCTTAAGTTTAAAAAAAAAAAAGCATCATTGCCTTTTTTTAGCTCAAGTTTTTTTCATTAAAGTTGCAAAGTGAGCTAAAATGATCACTTTACCATTCAGTAATGAAAGTTTTTTTCATTAAAGTTGCAAAGTGAGCTAAAATGATCACTTTACCATCCAGTAATGGTAATGAAACCTGCAAGTGTCATGCTATTCGAGCACCAAACACCGCAAAACATAACCAAACAGATAATTAAAGAAACAGATACCAAAACAAAACATCACCACCAAAACATTACCACTACTTTTTAATTTTTTAGATCTAACAAGTTTTTAACTTAAAAAAAAAATCAGTCTTTACCAGTTATAAAAACTTGTTAGATCTAAAAAATAGTCAACGAAACCAAAACATCACCACCACTTTTTAATTTTTAGATATAACAAGTTTTTATTTAAAAAAATCAGTCTTTACCAGTTCTAAATACTTTAGATCTAAAAATAGTCAATCTAAACCAAAACATCACTACTACTTTTTAATTTTTTAGATCTAACAAGTTTTTAATTTTTTTAAAAAAAATCAGTCTTTAACAGTTATAAAAACTTGTTAGATCTAAAAAACAGTCAACGAAACCAAAACATCACCACCAGAAACATCACCTCCTTTCTGACGCTGGATCCTAGGGATCTTTAACGTGGAAGGTGATGGAAATTGTGGCTATCGAGCTCTTGCCGTAGGTCTTGGTCATCACGAACGAATGTGGCCAAGAATTCGAGCTCGTGTCAGGGAAGAAGTAGACAATAACGAGGAAGTTTACATGCAAATGTGGGGGACTTGGTTTACAACTATTCGTAACTCGATGAATTGGTTTGAAGGTCCAACACCCTACGGTTACTGGATGACTATGCCAGAAACGGGCGTGGCTATTGGTACAACTCTTAACCGTCCTATTGTATGTATATCCAATTCACAATCTATTATGTGTCTTCCACGAGAGATGGTCCATATACAACACAAATATTGTCCCCTGCCAGTGATTCTTCGTGTGGGGAAGACCAGTCGCTTCACTGCTCTTGCGGTTCTTGATGAAAACTCACCACTCCCGTATACTCACCCACAATGGAGATGGTTCAGAAATGACTTGGCCGCGGGATGGACACATTGTTACACACAAAGACCTTGATAGATCTTAAGCACTCGGGGATCGTTAGCTTTGCCTATGTAATCACAAGCAAACTAATAGAAGATCTCTACAACTTGGTATTGCAGCGGAAAATAAATACAAGTTATAGTAACTAAGAACACTTTTGATCCTCTATGGATCTTTTATTTATAGAAACTCTATGTTTCGGATAGAATACAAGACTTGAGAAACTTGAGAAAAGCTTATCTATTACAAACTAATATGGTTTCTTATATAAGCAAGAAACCCTAATAAGCGTTGACAATTTACGCTTCTACTACTAAACTAGACTAAGCATGCAACTAGACAAGCATGCAACTAATCATATTGTTTTGTTAATCATCGTGTTTATTCCGAGTAAGCTCTACATAACACGGCGCCAACCTATACATACGGCACCGACTTTTACTCTAAAGTGAGCTTATCTCTCCACGTGGTTCCCACTTTCAAGAAGAACACACCGCTCGCTTTATCACTTCTGTCAAGTATAACTGGCAAGATCATTTCTTCTTCTGCAATCTCTTCAACTAAAGCTTCGCGTAATCAAGAGTTTGTGCTTCGCGAAATCGTAGATTACCTTAATTCCCAACAATCCTCCCTAAACCGGAATTTGACTAGGTTAAGTTCCGGTTTCCTTGATAGATCTATAATGCGTTGAGGATTGAGGATTGTACCATAATGTGGATTGAGCATTGAGTGGGCAAGAACTCGAGGATCAAGCAAAGAAAGAGTCGGAAGAAGAACATCTCTATGATGACCGAATCTGAAATACCGGATCTTTGCAAGAACATGTGACATCATGTACATCAAAACATATAAGTTCAATACTATTCTCATCACTTCCGGTGTGTTAACTCGTGAGAGGTGAATCATCGAAATTAATGGGTTTGATGTCTCTTTACCAATAGCCATTACTACCGGAGTAGCCACATGTTTGAGTTCGAAAACTATGGTACATTGATAACCATCTCGATTTATTGGCAAACCAAAGAACCATATAAACGGATTTGTCTTGTCTTTACCGTAGCCGCTTGCTCGTGACTAGTCAATTCTTAGGATTGGTGAATTGAGAACCAAATATGGATGCGCTTGTCTTTACCACATGCCATATACATGTGGACTAGCCAATTCTTGGATTCCAAACAGAATAGACCATGGTGAATTGATGACCATACAACTCTCAAGAAGTTAAGCATGGGTGGTTATAACCCTATGGTTTTGAGCAAACCATTACAATTTATCAACAGATTTGATGTGTCTTTACCAAAGCTGTACCCTTTGGACTAGCCAACTCTTTGATATACAAAAGGTACATCGGGTGAGTTAAAGACCATCGAAAAAATTTTACTTAAAAGTAGTTTTTTTTTTTTTTTTTTTTTTTTTTTTTTTTTAACTAAAACAATTTATAAAAGCGAAAAGCTTAATAATTGAAAAGGAAAATATAAAACCTAATTTTTATTAAATAAACGCTATCACTATTTTTAAAATGATGTTTTGTGGATTGGTGAAAGTCGCTTACTTTTAAAAATTTGACAAAAATAGGCAAATAACACAAGAAAAGCGTATTAAAATGAACAAAACAAAGTAGTGCGGTGAGTACCAATTGTCCTTATATGGAAGAAGAAGAGGCCTATTGCAGCTTGTTGAAGTTGAGTTTTGATCAATCCCACCAGTGTTAAAGCAGATTGTCTTTCATTTCCACGTGATCCGGAGGAATTTCCAATTCGACTCAACATCTTTTCCATAAGTCTTTTAGGCAGAGGATACTTTCTTTCGGACAACAGCATACAAAGGATTCCACCCTTAGTTTCAAGGACATGCACCCGAGGGAGAGGATAGAATCTCCAGGATATGAGCTTCCACCGATGTGAGTTTTCCCAAATGGAAGATGCTTTGCTGTTGGGAATATGGGAGTTCAATAGAACTTGAAAATCTCCTGGTAAAAACATCCCAGAACCTTGTGGTTCCTTGTCACAATAATGAGTGGAAACTTGAGTGAACAGAGAAATTAAGTCAGCCCTGTCAATCAAGTGCAGAATTTCCTTTAGAAAAGTGAATTCCATTAAAATGGAGTCCCTACGATGAAGAACATTCATCTCATCATTCTTTAAGTTCCACCTTATCAACCCATCCGAGTTTCCATCGGAAAATCGCAGCAGACCCTTCTATAATGAAAGTTGAGTCATCGACTTCAAGATCGAAAGGAGATATTTTAGCCATTCTCTTCTTCCTCTTCCCAGTGATAGATATCCTTGAGGGAGCATTTTCATCTTCTCCATTGGTAGTAGGGCTTGTATCACCGATGGAGACATGGTGGAAGCACGGTGCTTTCATCCTTTGGGATATCCTTATAGCCTTTTCTGCTTTGGTTTCGCGAGATCGCCTTCCTTCACTTCGTAATCTTCTATTGTGACAACAGTGTTACCGTGGGAGAGGGAGTTGATGCTTGTGTGCTTCAGAGGAATGGAAGATGGTTCACAGATTGACTCTTGTCGTAGTAGAAGCAACTTCGAGGTTGCTTCACAGGAATGACCGGAGAAGATTCTTTGGTTGTAGCATCAATGCCTTGAGTCTTTTGGCTTCGGCAGCTTCATTCTCTCAAGTCCTCTTTAGGTTGAGAGATTTTGCTAAAGATAATGATCTTTCCTCCATGATTTGGTTATATCTTCGATACAGGACATGATCGGGAAAGGCCTTGACTTGTTTCATTGTTAGGCGTGAGTTGGACCGTGAGTATTGGTTTTCACCACCCTTCTTATTTCATCTTTAGTGGGAGGTTTGTTTTGGCCTTCTCGAGCTTGATGGCCCTCTTTGTGCAAGTGCTTCTTGCTTCCTTTGTCTTCCCTGAGCCCTCATTCGCTCCACATAGTTGTCACTAAGAAAATCTCCACCTAGGATACTTTGAGCTAGAGAAGGTCTTGAAATGACATGCTGAGTTAGAACATCCCATTGTGCAGGCAGCATCTGAACCCTCAATTCATCTAGTTCTTTTCTTCTCTCAGGAGTTAGAGATGAGAATTCTTCAGTTTCAAATTGTTTAGCCAATGCTGCATCTTCCTTTGACTTCTCAAACTCTGCCAATCTACTAGCTTGACCTAGTCTTTCCTCCTCGGTCACTAGGTTAGGACCAAGCTCATCTTCAGTGATGACATTTTTCCTTTGTCATCAGGCTGCTTAGCACATTCTTCTTCAGTAAGATCAACTACAGGAATTTCTTCTGGAGTACTTAAATCAACATGTTGATGTAGATTATCAACTGAGGTGGTCAAGACAGCAACATCAGGATGATCTGCTGAAGGTGAAGGGTCTGATGGTTCTTGAACAGATGAAGTCTGTCCAAGGTCCGAGATGCATCCTCCATTTGTATATCGCCGATGCAACCTTATCAACTACTGTGTTCCTCTCGAAGCTTCGAAGAAACCTTGTGAAGATCGATCTCTTCTTCCGTGTATGTAATGTGTTTCGTCTTCTTTGATGAAGTGGCACTCAGATGAAGGGTCATTGAGAGACACTTCACCAACATTTCTAGAGATCCAAAGGAGGAACTTCTTGCTCTTCATCGATGAAACCACCAATTTCCTTTTGGAAGACCCTTGTAGGTTGTGCTCTAAGACCTTAACTGATTCTCAGCTTCAATTTTGCCTCCAAGAGAAGACTTGGTCTCGCAAGCTCCTTTTCGATTCTTAACCTCTGCAAAGATACCATGACAAGAGCATACACAGATGAGAGTGTAATGGGTCCTCGGCCCACCAGCAGATTGCTCTGTGGTAAGGGGAGCCTCATTGGACCTTTCAGGAGTAACTTGGTCATGCTCAATGTGGGGAATATCTTCATCAAGAGGATCCCTCACAGGACATGGTGTGGGTGGACTATTAAGCTCTGACTCAACATGAGTATCAAGTGTGGGTGGAGGACTGGGACAGGGTGGTCGGTCGAGCAACATGAGTTGCTTCAACAGAAGAAGATGGGCCCTCATCAATGTTGACCAATGGATTACCATCGGTAGCAACAGAGAAGTAGGAGGATTATGAGCCACATTCTCCTCATTAGCGACCTCATTACCTTGGGGCAACATAGCAGCTAACAAGGATGATGTTCCCTCGAAAGTGAGTTTTCATGGTTGCAAACAATTTAGCAACAAGGAACTTATAGGATAAAAAGCTTGTGCTTGGGTAGAGGTATCTAATATGATTTGTAGAAACCTTGGGTACATTAAAATTTTCCTTTGTCTTTGAATATTTTCAACCATGTTTTCGAAAATATACTTAGAAAAATTGAAAGTTACCCTCGAGAAAGACACAATACCATATCCCGACCTGTTGAGAATCGGTCCCATCCTCCGCCTTGTTGCTCATGCATTGGAGCAGTGTGTGAACCAGAACCTCCATCAATGGGATGTATAAACGTAGTCCGGATAAGCCCTAATGCACAAAATGCAAGATGCAGACAACCGCAACACCGCAAAATGTCGCTACTAAAACATACACAACAACAAAACAAACAAACTAAAATATAAGAAGTTAGTGTTAGATTACAAACTAAAATATAAAGACAAACAAAAATCTGCAGAGTGAATATAAAACAAACAAAAATCTGCAGAGTTTGCACAAATCCTCCCCTGAGGCATATGCCTCCCCTGAGGCCTATGCCTCCCCTCAAACTATGCAGTCAAGGGTTTAGCATTCCAATATTGACCACGAGGTGTTGAAACCTTGGTCCATCAAAAGCCTTTGTTAATAGGTCTGCCACATTATTATCAGTATGGATTTTAGCCACTTTAATCAAATGTTTTTCATAAGCATCTCTTATAAAGTGGTGCTCGATTTCAATGTGTTTCGCTCGACCGTGAAACACCGGATTTTGACTATGCAGATGGTACTTTGATTATCTATATGAATTGTAGTGTTCATAAAGTTGTACCCATAGTCCAAAGAATTGGTTCTCGAATCCAAAGGACTTGTCCACGCAGCTTGCAGCAAGAACGATTCTCGCTTCAAGAGTTGAGGTGGCCACAATGGTTTGTTTCTTGCATTGCCAAGAAATCAACCTTTGCCTAGAAATTGGCGACCTCCGGTTGTGGATCTTCTATCCGATTTGCACCAAAGATAATCACCGCCACCGAATGCTTCTAACTTGAAAGGAGATTCTTTGGGTACCAAAGACCTAAAAGAGGTTGGCCTTTGAGGTACTTAAAGATCTTCTTTACTGGCATTGAGATGGGAAGCAAGTGGAGTGACTTGATGTCGAGAACACACACTCACAAAGAAACGTAATATCGTGCCTTGAAGCGGTCGATACATCAATGAACCAATCATGGACTGTAGATAGATGCACATTCACGTGTAGATCCGTTCATTATTTGCTTTAGTCTTTGAGCTTCATAAGGTGTGGTGGCGGCCCTAACACCTTCCATACCAAACTTCTTCAGAATGTCCTCACATATTTATCTTGACCGATAAAGATGCCATCTTGTTTCTCACGAACTTGGAGACCCAAAAGAAAGTAAGTTCTCCCATAGCACTCATTTGAAATTCACCTTCATAAGTTCCTCGAATTCCTCGCACCAAGCTTCATTTGTGGAACCAAAGATAATGTCGCCCACATACACTTGTACCGAATGATGTCGGAGTAATTCTTCTCGAGGAACAGAGTTTTATCAATAGCTCCTCTCCTATAGCCATGCTTCAGCAGGAATGATGAAAGCCGAGCATACCAAGCTCTTGGAGCCCGATGTAAGCCATAGAGAGCTTTAACAACTTTGTAAACATGATCCGGGTGATCCGGGTCTTCAAACCCTTTGGTTGAGAGACATAAACCTCTTCTTCAATCTCACCATACGTAAAAGCACCTTTGACATCCATTTGATACACCATGAAGCCCATATAAGAAGCATAAGCCAAGAAAATGCGAATTGCTTCAACTCGCAACAGAGCAAACACTTCATCATAATCAATTCCTTCCTCCTGTCTCAAGCCTTGTGCTACCAACCTTGCTTTGTTTTAATCACAACACCTCTAGAATCTCTCTTATTCTTCGTAACCCACTTTGTCCCAATGGCATATTTGCCATCGTGCAGTGGAACCAAGATCCACACTTGCCGATTGTGAAATTGTTGCATCTCTTCTTGCATTGCTTCTAGCCAACTCGAATCATTAAGAGCTTGAGATACACCGTTGGTTCCACTTGAGAGAAAACAAGCAAATGTACAATGTTTGAAGTCTGTGATTGTCTCTTTGTTGGTTGGAGACATAAGAGAAAGGCAATCATCCAAATTGAGGACTTGTGATAGCTCTTCGAGTTCGAACAGGAGCCGAAGATCACCTATGATGTTGGATTGAGGATGAGCAATGTTGATCCTCCGAGTAGCAATGGGGTTGACTTCAATGGATGAATCAAGATTAGTGATGGTTGGTTCAAATTCAAATCATAAGAGGGTGAGGTGAAGATGCCACTTTGGGTTGATGATTTCCTAGATCCGGGTTTTGGAAAGCGTGTATAAGGTTCACCAAAGTCCGAAGATACTCGAGTAGAAACAAAGATAGCCTTCAGCAGATTTGGGGATGGTGGGTGTGACAAGGTCAACTTCAGCAGACACGTTGTTTCTCACGACTTCTTCATTAGCCATCCCTTCTTTCGCTTTCTCGCTTCAAGCTTGGCAAAGAAATTCTTGAGTCCAAGCCTAGCAAGGTCCTCAAGATAATGAGAGTCATCTTCATCACTTGTATCAAGAACATCCTTGAGGTGGTACCGCAATATTGTTAGGAGAAAGAAGGCACAAGTATGGGTTGCTCATCATCTTCAAACTCATTTTCGAGTCATCATTCAAGGGACCCGCAATGTCGGTGGGAGAGGTTGAAAACCCCGATTTTGATTAGCCAAGTGTCTAGTGTAGCCCAAAGAGTCGCTATAGTCAAGATCAAAAGACCACGAATGACCCCGCCCTTGAACATTATGCTTATCTTCAAAAATCTCGTGTTCAACGCCTCTCTATCTTCTTAGCTTGCGATTATACACCCCGTAGGCCTTACTATGAGTGAATAACCCACAATGTAGCCATCATCGCCTTCTCATCAAATTTTCCCAACGGATCACTTGTGTTCGTAATGGTCACTTGACAACCAAAAGGTTTTAGGTAGTGAATGACAGAACCTTTCCAAAGAGAAGTTCATATGGGGTTTTAAGTTGTGGTGCAGTAATGGACACCTGTTAGCACATAGCAAGCAGGCAATGCAATGACTTCATCCGTAACATGGTGGGCGCTTTAGAGTCCAAAGCATGGATCTAGCGTACTCTATTAAGGTTCTATTCTTTCTTTCACCCACCCCATTTTGTTGTGGGGTTCTTGGATTACTATAGTCCCTTTTATGCCTTTTGACCCACGTAGTTCTATAAGAATAGCATTTTGAACTCGTCCCATTATCACACCTAATACCCTTAACCTTTTGTTTAACTGATTTTCAACAAGAGTGATGAATTCAACAAGACTTGAGATGTTTCATCTTTGGTTCGAGAAAGAAAACCCAACAAAATCGCTATAGCCATCGCTGATTACCAAATGTAAGAACTTATGATCAATGCTTCGACTTGAGTTGGACCAAACAGATCCATGTGAAGCAACCAAGAGGTTCAAGAATGATGCTCATAGCATTGATGGCTTTGTAAAAGCTCGTGTTGTTTTCCTTTGTTGCAAGCGACACAATTGTGATCATTTGTGAAGACTTTGGTGGAAGTCCTTCAACAAGACCCATTTTGAGAGTTTGTTAATGGTCTTGAAGTTCACATGCGCCATTCTTCTATGCCATTTAGTGGACTCATCAAGAGATGCTTTAGCCACCAAGCAAGTGAGGTCACCACCGTTGAACTTCATTAAGGTTGAATGTGTATAAATTGTGAGTACGAGGAACCTTCAAGAGAATTGAAGTTTCTTCCGGGAGTTTGAAGTCTTTAGACAAAGACAAGACATTCATTCTCGATGAAGAGAACTTTGTTCTTAGTGTCACAAATTTGTGAAAGAGAACAAGTTGAAATGTCAAGTTCTTTAACAAAGTACACATTTTCAAAATCCGGATGAGGTGTTTTTATGGTGCCTTTCCCGTGATACTCCCATCACTTCCTCCAAACGTTACATTGCCTCCTCCTTCTATAGGGACAAAATTGTGCATCATATCCCCTGCTTCCGGACATGCTTCGAACAACCACTATCAACAATACCAATATTCTTATGCTTAAGGGATGATCCTACAAACAACAACAAAAATATATATGACAGTTAGTATTCAGAGGAGGCTCAAGTCATTCTCGACTTGAACCCGCCTTGTGGATCACAGTGTTTAGGGCATGAAGTTTTAGAGGATCCACCATTGTTCTTGGTCCTCCATTGATAATTTGGTCCCTTGTTAGTCCAAGAACAACTCACCGAGGGCTTCACAAAGGTGTTCCATATCCCTTCCCAAAGATACATGGAGTCAACATATGTAGGCCAATAGTCATGTTTAAAGTATGAGCTCGTTGGTTGGCCATAAGGTCTAGTAACCGAACTTCTCCAATGAGAGTCGGCTTTTAGCCGCTTGTGGGACATAAGGTGGAATATTAGCAACATTGGTCCAGCTTAGGTTTGTGTTTCGGGGAGTAGCACATGCACCCAATCTTTGTTCATAAAAATCACAATCCTTTATCAAATGAAATTTATCGCCACATACAAAACATGTCTTCTTCTTAGAAGTTTTATTCACACAGAAGATGTTGGATTACATGCGTAAGTACTTAAAACAGATACATTCAAGGAATTGTTTTAACAGATCGATTATTCAAACATTTAAAAGATAAGTCTTCGTGAGAAACTGTCTTGGAAGTTGATTCCTCGCAGCCTTCCTAGAAGGCTCACAAGTAGACGGGGTGCGTGCTTGGGTGTTGGTTCGTGCTTGGGAGGTCGACTTCTCATTTGAATCACAACTTTCATAGGAGGTAGACCCTTGATCCGATGAGTTGTCACCGCTGTAGCAAGAGACAAAATCATTAGATGAGGTATCGTGGTCCGCAAGTCTTTTGACTTTTGCCATATAGTGATGTGATCCATCAAAGTCAACGATGATGGATAGGTCTCGGGCATAAATTCACCTCTAATAGGTCCAGGGGACAGCATGTAATTCACCTTCTTTTACAAAGTTAGCTAACCTCAACGGTGTGGATTTACGACCATCATACTTAGCTTCTACTCCTACATACTTTTGAAAGCCTAGTCCTAAGCCGTAGGTAACTCGTTGATCGTTATAGATTTGACTAGCTAACTTGTTTCCATTTACCAACCATTCTTTATGCATAGCTATTTCCTTAGCTAGTTTTTCCTTAAGCTCTAGGTTTTCGACATAGCTTCATCCTTAGCTTTCTCAGACGCTTTTAAGTAATTATTTGCAACTTCTAGATCAAACCGCAAAACCTTTATCTTTTCTTCATAAGCAATTTGATTCTTCCGAAACCATACTTTTGTCTTTCTACCGCTTTTAATGCTAGTTTATGAGCTTCATTATCAATATAACATGCATCAAACTTAGGTTTCATAGCATCAAATTCTTCCTTAAGTTCATTGTATCTAAGACTACAAACAAAAATACAATTGTGTACCGAGATAATCCCATTAAGGCAAACCGATCATGCCTTTCATCCAAAGTGCACCTTGCAAGCAATCCAACCTTGTCAAGATTATGAGCTTCCTCATTAACGTGTTCATGTGTAGTCCAGCTTGACCTGTTCATCCATGGTGAGGAGAGTCAAGCTCAGCCTCCATCATTGCTTCACGATAGGAAAATATTTGGCTCCATCTCCATTCTTTCTCGTCTTGCATTCTCTGAGAAATGCCCCATCCGATGACAAGAGTAGCACCGACTTTCCCTATCAAAGCGAAATGGTTCCTTTCCTTGAAAACAAACTTCCTTCCAGCCTTCTCTTCAAACCTTTGATGTCCATCGACAAGAAGCCACCGCATTTTCACTTCATTTCCTCCATATCAAGAGGGTCCACCGATCAAAGTCTTCATATGCAAGATACCGCCGAGTATCATAGTCAAGAACAAACGAATGAAGAACATCCTCCATCACACTACTAGACCTAGCTTGAGAACTTGGTGGAGTGGGACGAGGGTTATGTGGTGCGGGGGGAGTTGAAGATGATGATGGAAAGTAGTTGGAACTAGGAGATGATGGAAAATAGTTGGAGCTAGGAGCTTGTACCATCATGTTGGAATGAGATGTCCCAACAAAAGTCGATGGTTAGAAGAAGATGTACGGTAGGGAGTCCCGACATCCGGTTCAAGGGTTCTCGAGTCTGCTGTATAGCTCATCAAAGTGAGCATGTCCACCTCCTTTAGCCTTGAGTGCAATGCTAACATGCAACCATGATGGTGGCAAGGACCTCAAGAACTTTGAGTTGCAATCTTCATTGTCCGGTTTAGCATTCAAATGATTCACCGACTCAAGATCCTATGGAACCCGTCAGATCCTTGTGGATACCTTCTTCTTCGATATGTTGAAGTCCCAAACTGTTGTCTTAGCATGGACTTCCTCATTCTCTTTGATTCTTCATTTCCACCAAACCTTGCTTTGAGAGCCATCCAAATATCTTTAGCATCATCCATATGATGAAAATCACATAGATGATCTTCGTGTATGGCTTGAAGCGAATGGTCTTCACTTTATGCTCTCTCTGGCCAAGACTTCTTCAAGAAGCTTGGTGGAGCCATGATAAACTTCCCATCTCGCTGTGAATCATCTTCTTTAGACTATTTCCTTTCTTTACTACCTCCCACAGATTCCAATCAATATTGGAAATCCGCTTTTCCATCTTCATAGTCCAAAGTTCATATTCTTCCTCTTTAAATAAGGAAATTTACCATTGCTATTTGTGAGACCGAGTTGTTGCATGGAAGTGGTGTTGGTGTTGGTGTTGTTTGTGTTGGTGACTTCATTTTCATGATCGATCCGTGCATGGTGAATGAATGTTTGGTTGTATGGGGTGAGACCGGTTCTTAGTATCGTAGAGACTTTCCCGAGGCTCGATACCACTTGTTACACACAAAGACCTTGATAGATCTTAAGCACTCGGGGATCGTTAGCTTTGCCTATGTAATCACAAGCAAACTAATAGAAGATCTCTACAACTTGGTATTGCAGCGGAAAATAAATACAAGTTATAGTAACTAAGAACACTTTTGATCCTCTATGGATCTTTTATTATAGAAACTCTATGTTTCGGATAGAATACAAGACTTGAGAAACTTGAGAAAAAGCTTATCTATTACAAGATAATATGGTTTCTTATATAAGCAAGAAACCCTAATAAGCGTTGACATTTTACGCTTCTACTTACTAGACTAGACTAAGCATGCAACTAGACAAGCATGCAACTAATCATTTTGTTTTGTTAATCATCGTGTTTATACTGAGTAAGCTCTACATAATACGGCGCCAACCTATACATACAGGCACGACTTTTACTCTAAAGTGAGCTTATCTCTCCACGTGGTTCCCACTTTCAAAGACAACACACCTGCCTTTATCACTTCTTCAAGTATAACTTCAAAGATCATTTCTTCTTCAGCAGAATCTCTTCGACTAAAGCTTCGCGTAATCAAGAGCTTGTGCTTCCGCGAAATCGATGATTACCTTAATTCCCAACACACATATGTTTACTCAACGACAGCATGTTTAGAAGGGCATAGAAAACGATTATTGATTCTTTGTGTAAATGACAAAACATGTATAGATCGACATCGATTTAGATTGTAAATGACAAAACATGTACGACGATTCTTGATTTATATTGTAAATGACAAAACATGTATAGATGATTATTGATTTATAGTAAACGACTCGTCATCTTTTTGTTCTGATTTACCTCCTCTCCTATTATTCCTCATCTTTTGTTACGTGAATCGGATGACATTTAGTGAAGGACATTCATTGTGTCAACAACACACCCGCCGTGTTAAGATTCCAGTTATGTGCCTTCTTCTCCATCTTATGTGCCTCCTCTCCGGCCTATATCTCCATTGCAGATGAGGACAATTTATACACCGTCCTCCGGTTCTTCCTCGTCTTTTTGTTACAGACCGTCTCGCGTTGACGAGTACGAGCGAGAGATGCCGATTGAGGAGACGATTTCGAGTTAGAGTTTCGTGTGGGACGGATGGCAAGATCATTGGGCGACTACGCCTCGGGCGTGATTGATCTTAGTTTCTAGTTATATTGTGATTTTGTGAACCATGTATCAAATATTAATCTATAACAAGATTGGTTATTTATGTATTCGAAGCTTCTAATTTTGTGAACCATGATATTACTGATTTATGTTGTGAATAATTATACAAATTCTTTTGGCCAGATGCAACAAGAAAATAATTTCTTGTGTCGTTGTCGACGTGGATTTATAATTGAAAGAATATCCCAACAGCCCAAAACTTGTGGTATGAAGTATTATGCATGTCCTTTTTCAAACGTAAATAATTAAACGTTTGCTTATTTACGTAAATATATCAATAACTTGTTTGTTTAGAATACATTTCTTATAATTATTTCATCATGTAACGACCTGTGGATGAAGACTATGGGTGTCGATACTTCATGTGGAAGGAAATATTTCAACAAAAGTACTTTGGTCAAGCCTCTTATTCAACGCAGTGCTTAAACTGCGAAACTAAAGATAAAACGATCAACATGCTATTGGCTCAAAACAATTTGTTGAAGGCAAGAATAAAGATGTTGGAGGCATCACTGGAATTGGCAAGAAATCCAGTTGATCACGCATGTCAGTCGAGTGGAATACTCTATGAGCTTATAGATGACATTAATAATCTTCATGTAGAGTAGATTTCGTTGTAATATTAGTAACATTTGTTGTTGTACTTGTTTAATGTTTTAATGTCTAATGTGTAGAAAACTAGAAGGGGGGTTGAATATTTTACCAATTAAAAACTTTGTTTTGAAACTTATTGAAAGATCAATTTGATATTGATCTTAGATATGTTAATGAAATATGCAAGCAATATGTAAAGAGTAAATAAGGAAAGAAATGATCAAACCACAACAAGTTGTTTATAGTGGTTCGGTCTACAAGGACTCTTTTTCCTTGCCCTACTCCACTCCCCGAGTCTCACACTCGAGAGTTTAACTTCACTAGTCAACAAGCTCCTTTCACCGGCGGAGAAAACCTTTACACTTAGCTTACACTATTTCCGACACTAAGCTAGATGTCGAGTTCTTTCCAAGGGTACAACCACTCCCACACACAATGTATTTTGAGGACTAAAATACTAACCACTCACACTCACAAGATTATGATGGTTTAATACAACAATGAAGTATGAATCAACACAAGATCATACAACACTAAACAAACAAGACTTCCAACTTCTCGTTTGAAGCTTGAATGTGACTTGATCTTCTTTGCTACAAAGAGATCACTAATATGATATGAAACCGAGTTAGAAAGGTTAGAGAGAAGATATGTAAGAGAGTATGATAGAAAGGGATGAAAAACTACTTGGTTTGGCTTTGCTATTTATAGCCAAAACCTTCAAAGAAGATCCACGGACCGCGGACCCTTAAAAGGGTTCCTGCTGTGGATTTTGGTACCGCTGTGTCCGACAACAAGATATCAAGATCTTTGCCAAAGTCAACCATATCTATGTAAGATTGTGTAAGATATGAAGAGTACAAATCCACACAAAATATCTAATGAAATCTTCCAATGATTTCCATGATGCATCACATGATGTCATGTGTTGTTTTTCTATTTTTAGAAATATGCAAATACATAAGTAATGTTTAGTTTTTTAAGAAACTAAAACATTCTAAAAACTACTATCATACATTATGCTTAGACTCATATTAAGATATGATTAGTCACAATATAAATGCTTGAATGATGAAGATATTGTTTGAAAAAGCTTGTTTTAATATCTATTAAACTTGACAAGCTTTAAGCTTTATACAAATTAAATTTACTTTTGTCGTTAAAAAAACTTAGGTAAAGATCAAAAATATAAATAACGCTTAATGACTTATATTTGTATTAACAATCTCCCTTTTTGTTGAGGACAAAATATAAATTTTATTTTATAAAAGATACAAAGTTTGTGCAAGAGTTATAAAATATTAGTTTTAGAACTTGAAAAGAAAATGATAATGCAAGTGTATGATGTTTGACTTTTTCGTAAAGTTAAAGTATTCACTAGTTGATGCATGATGTTGGCTTTTTCGCAGTCAGTATGCAGCTTGACTTTTTAAGAAAAGTCAAGTATTACCAATGAAGTATCATGTTTGACTTTTTCGTAAAGTCAATGTATGCATTTGACTTTTTCGTAAAAGTCAAATATAAACAAGTTCTATATTTTCTCCCCTTTTGTCTCAACAAAAGAAGAGGCGATCAGAATGTAATGAGCCCTAGCCATTATCTCCCTTGATCAAAGCTCCCCCTAAATCGGGTGTTTAATGGGAAGATACATGGATTGTGAAAATAAAGCTACAAAAAAAATGTTAGTAATAATGATTATTCACAAGCATTTCCAAACACTATGTAAAAGCACCAACAATATAGAAAAACATCATTCATTAGCTAAAAATTTTCATGAATAAAAATCATGAAAAGAGAACACAATGATGTGTTTTTAGTACAAGAAAATAAATAATCCTAAGAAAAAGAAAAACTTAGAAATGCTAATCTATGACCATCCTAATGAGATGGTGGATGAGAAAGAGCGTTGAGGCGCTCAAGGATGTTATTGAGGATGAACCTCATTTCCTCTTGAAAGTCATGGACCATAACCCGGTCCGTTCAATCTGCTTGGGCTGCTTGCTCACAAGTTGAGCAACCATGCCTAGGAGGATAGTATGTTTGGTGAGGTTGTGGTGGTGGTATGGTAGATGTGTTGGTGTTGGTGGGGATGTTTGGGGTGGTCATGATGGAGGCTAGCAAAGCATTTTGCATTTGCATAGTCTCACCAAGTAGAATCCACCATGCCTTTGAATTGGTAGAGGTTGTGGAGTTTCGCTTGAATCTCCTCTCTTGTAGGATTGGCATCCCACATGCACTCCTCAATGTCCTCAAGATGAGGGGACATTGATTTGGGGAGTGGTTGGTCCCCATACAAAGGACCATGAATGTCTTTGTGAATGGGGTGGAAGAGAAGAGGTTTTGGCCCTAGTAGGGCGTTTGGGTCAAAAGATGACCTAGGTGACTCATGAGCAATTTGCTCAATTGTGCCAAAGGATGTCAATGGTGGTGGATGATTTAGCCTAGGAGGCAAGTCATCCAAGTCCTCCAAGAAAGGATTTGGAGAAGTGGGTGGTGTTGAAAATAACTCCAAAGGGATGAGAGTTGGAGACTTTGGTGGTGAGGGTGTTTTGGATGTTTGGATAGGTGCCGGTGGAGGTGAAGTTGGTGTTTTTGTAGGTGGTGGAGTGGTGATCACAATGTGTGATTGAGTAGGTGTAGCCAAGGTAAGGCTTGTATCATCTCGGATGGGAGATGAGATTGTGAGTGGAGAAGACTTGACGAGGAGCTTAGGTTTACGGCAACAAGGCCTCACGCTAATTCTAGCGGTTTTCTTGCAAGGTTTAGGAGAGGATTTTGTCATTTTGACTTGTGTTTTCTTTACTAGATGATGGTAAGAATGAAGAAGGTGTGAGGATGATCATGGTAAAACCTCTCAATTTATAGAAGTGAAAAATTATGGAGAAATGTGTTTGATTTGATGTTAAACCATTGAAGAGATGAGGTTCCTAATGATTTGGAAGTGGGTTGAATGCTAGTCATATCACCCAAGTCAAGCCATACAAGAGAGATGGAGTGAAGAAGAAAAGATTTGCAAACTAAACTAAATAGCTAACTAAATAACTTAGTAAATAACGTAATGTCTATGAGCTAACTTATGCTAGATAGTATTTGGGGTGACCGATACTTCATTATGGAGTTTTCTAATTCCTAACAATCTCCCCCTAAGGGAGGTCACCCCATGTTTTACATTATGAATCCTAGCATTCTAATTAATCTTCAGTCTTGAGCTCGTAGACTTTTCTTCATCAAAGTATTCAAACTATGTGCCTCTGTGTCGATTTCATCATTGTTCAACTATGATGAATGATTCGTGGAGGTTGTTGAGCTGATCCACCATGATGACCTTTTGAGCATTACTAGAGATCATCACCACAACAAATCTCAAAGATCACCCATTGTTGTGTTGCCAAGATATGATGTTGTGACAATTGGACCGACATGCTCACATTCGGATCATGATTTCTTCTTATCGTAGTAGCGGAAGCTTTTGTTGATTCATGATATTGGCGCAGCAGAAGCGTAAGCATGGAGTGAAAATATCGAGTCATTGATGCACTAATCATGATTTCTTTCGAGATGAATGTGTTGAGTGAGCATGCGGCTATGGATTGACCGCATCATTCGATCACCGCAAACGTAGGGCGACCGCATACAACATTTAGCAATAAATCGCACGAAAGTGTCTTTGATCACTTTCGTTGAATTGAGGTACACGCCCACGGTTCCCGCTGATCAAGACAAGTACCGCTCGTGATCGTATAATTCAAGAATTTCCTTGACAAGGTTTCGCAATGCTCTAGTCGTTCTCAAACCGAACGCCTCAAAGAAGACAACACGGAGTGAGTGAACCAAATAATAGAGATTCACCGATTGATGAAAAGAGATTTGAAAACAATCGTGTATCGCACAATAGAAATTGTTTTTGCAATACAACGAAGGTTTTAATGAAAATCAATTATCAATCATAAACACCTTTTGATTTGAAATATTCGACACGGTCAAGTGCTAAAGAAAAGAGTTTTAAGCACAAAGACCGGTTTTTCAAAGGTATCCGTCAATCCATAACTCGAACCGTGATTGATTCAAAAGATTGAATCGCCCATTGTTTCGCTCGCTTGTCACATGGTTGATCTATTGAATAGATCTCACATGCCACCTACCAGAGCTTGTTTGATGTTGGCTCCGTAAGGCTTTCCATCTTCATTGTGAATATGTTTGCATATCACTCGGATGTTCCGCAATACCACAAGGATAATGCGAGGACTCAAGATATAATCTCTTTCCACATTGTGTGAAAGAGAGTCTTCATTGAAAGTGTCCTAATGAGATTTATTGATGATCTCGTGGCTCTAGACTCAATTTGTGCATATTTGGATCCCAGATCGGAGACTAGGAGAGGGTCTCCTTCTTCAATATCAACAATCTCTAAGAGAAAGTCGATAGATAATGTCGGTTCCCGTGAGAATGAAACAAGTCCTTTTAAGAGGAACTTGAGTGGTTTGGGAAGTTGAAGTGCAAGCAAGTCCACCGGGTCCATGACGCCTTGTCTTCAATACCGATGTTACCTTGGTAACCACCAAGAGTAAATGAATTGAACCCGGTTTCGCCCTAAGGTTGAATAATTGGAGGGCTATTTGTTTTCACCCTTTTCTCATTCAATTCTTTTCATTCTTCAACCCCTTCAAGCTTACCGAGACTTCATAGCTAGAACCTTGTTGGGTTTATTCAAGTACTAGCTCGCCTCATCCGCACTCTTCCCATATCTCATTTTTCTCCTTTTTCAATATACCTAAGGACTACTACACTATCTAGTGGATTGTCCTCGGTAGATCCTCCGGTTCAAGGATCATGGGAACAAATACCTAACCTTATCATCCTTATATCACCATACATAAAGTAAAGTTGGTCGGTCTATTTGGTATTGTTCATCCGCCATTGGAACTAATTGAAAACCATTTGAAAATCAATCCGGATACTTGTGATGTATTATCAAAGCATTTTGCACCGAATTGTTTTTGATATTTTTAGAAAAGAGCTCCCTCAACATGTGCATCATGTGTTTGAAATCGTTTAGCACACGGAGGCAAGAGGAAGAATTAACTTCTTTGATTTCCATTTTCTAAAAAATATCAACATCACTTCCCTTATCAGATTAAGTAGATAAAGCATTTTGGAAGGATGAGGTTTTCAAAAGTTTGCTCCCCCTCAATATGTGCCTCGAGGTTTGAAAGAGTTTTGCACATATAAGAGGGAAGTTCTTTGAAGTACAACCATGATCACCAAACATTTAGAAACCATTTAACACACAATCAAGGTACCTTATGTAAAAGCATGGAAAACTTTGTACCCTGAAGGTTTGAATTTGTTTTGAAATGCTCCCCCTTAATATATGCTTCGAGATTTGAAAAACAATTTAGCATATATGAGAGAACAGTATGCACATTGAAAAGGTGGTCATCTTTTATCATCTTTCATATTTATATCACATTTTCTCCCCCGATCAAAAATTTCAAATCCTTTGAGATTTTGGATCTCAAGTGATTTAAATATGTATGAAACAAAACATTTGTAGGAGAAAAATGTGTCTGGTTTTATAAGATTGAAGTGGATAAGACTGAAGTTCCCTTTTTATACAAAAAAAGGGAAACCACAACACACAACCTAGCACTATTACATACATTATAGTTGTTTATAGGATGTACACCACATATTACACATAAGTAGTACAAAATGAAACTACTTCCTAAGATGACTTCACTCGCTTCTTTGAAGTAGTTTGTAATGACCATCACGAAGTCTACCACCAACAAAACTTTCAAGGCTACGGAAGATCATTCGAGTCTTAATTCTTCACCGATTGCAAGAATGAAATCTTCACACCTCTTCAAGTCATCATCGACCGTAATTTTGTTTTGTTCCACGGCTTCATATCAACTCGATTTCTTTCACTGAGTTCAACTCTTCTTCAACCATCTTGAGAGTACCATCATCGAATTTGTAGAGCTCGCACAATCTCATCAACATGCGAGTTCCATACCGCCGTGGAAGAGGACGGCCTGGGGTGTCAAGCACTCTGTAGTCGTGACGAAATTCTTGTCCTTTGGTATCCCATTGTGGCCTTGTTAAATTGACTCGAGTCCGTAGCTTTCTATCCTGTCGAAAGTCCTCAACCCGCTTTGGATGACTAAGCCTCTAATCCAAAGAATGACAAGGCAGATAGAGCTTTTTTTCACGAATGTAGGTGTTCAAGATGTCCTTGAAGATTCGTAAGATAGAGATCTTCAAAGTCATTTGGCAGAGATGTTTAAAGTCGCTTTTTCAATAATATATTCTTTCCGTCCGCTTTTTAAGAACGATCTTCTTCAAATACTCATAGCCATAGATTGGGAAGACCTCTACTCGAACAACACTTAAAATTCTTAGCTTGGATCGAACATCTTTGCGACTCTTTTAGCCGCATGTCTCTCAATGTAGAAATTCTTCTTCTTGAACCACCAATGAGAGATTCCGTATGAGGCCTCGATGTCATATTCTTGTTCTTTGTCTACCTGCAATTGATCCGAACCATTTGTTCAAGACCCCGATCATAGTAGGTAGCAACTTTCATCTTTGAGATTGATAAGGCTGGTCTTCTTTCGTAGTATGGCCACAAAGATAGTCAAGGTCATGGTTGAAGAAGAACTCGATCGAATAGTAATCTGTCCAGTGTTCACCACCGAGCGGAAGAGGCATGTTCACATTGAATCGACTAATCGCTCACCGACTTGATCATTCAAAGCATCTTATGACATTCTTCCATCTGGTATTGGAGCTGATTGGCATCCGAGTGAAAGACCTTGACAATTTCAAAAGCTTGTCCCTCAAGATCCTTTGGAGTGATTGACGAGATTCCCTTTGTTCACAAAACCACTTAATGAAGCCGCCCATATCTCCAAAGGCATGAAGTAGAGAATCTTCATCCGAGTTTCATAGTTAGTAGAAATTGTGAAAGCCCGCTTGTTGTCGTGGATCATCGTGTCGGTCTCGGGATAGACCATGAGGGTTCCGTGAATGAGGTCTCTCCTGGGTAGCCAACTTAGAATTGTGTCCTTTGATGGTGCCACTCTAGATGTGTTAGTACGCTCTCCCGACACGTATGAGTCAAACCATTCATCTTCCGACGGCTTGGGAATATGCTTGGTGGATGCGTCATCTTCATCGATTCGACCGCCATGACATACGACTCTTCATGAACCATTTGATCTTCGTGAATTGAAGAGATTGTGGTGTGAACCTTGAATCAACCGTCGTCCAGCAAAGCAGATTTCTTCCGAGTTCCCTGCTCTCCCAGAGACTAGATTGATTGGAAGGTTTTGGTGGTGATGATGGTGGAGGTGGTGGAGGTGTAGAGGTTGTCTTAGAAGATCCACTAGCTCCAGAGTTCCAAAGACCCCAGTTGGAGGTGGAGGTGGAGGAGGATCTTTAGGACCTTTACGCAATGTTTCCAACACTATGGTCCTCCTTTTCTTCTTTGCTTCTCTTTCTCCAATGTCTATCAAAAACTGCTCATGATTGTCGTGCTTAATTGATTCTTCGAGAGCCTCATATAGCTTCTTATGGACTTCATGCTTATGCTCGCCACCATACATCTTATCCGAAAGTACATGCTCTCATATCCGCAATAGGTAGATCTTTGAACCGCCTAAGCAGTGGAGCTTCCATTGCCCATTCCACAAGATCCTTAACTTCGGCTTCAATGGCGCTCGCAACCCTTCATCAAAGTTGAGGTGCTCCAACCTATAGACACGATCCACAAGGGCATCAACAGATTTCGGTAGTTGTCTTTCAAGAGCTTCAATTCTTTTCACCGCTTTGTCGAGCGCTTGATCCGATGTAAGTATTTGAGGTGGTGAAGTGGGTGGAGTTTCCATATCGCGAATCGAACCACCGGTTCAAGGGATGGATTCTTTGCGATCTGTGTGGTTGAAGTGCGGTTGCTTGAGCAGTGTTGGGAGGTGGAAGTGCCGTTGTAAGTGAAGATGCCGACATAGGTGGAATGGTAGATGTGTCTTGTCAATATTGACAAGAAACATGGATTGTGCATCCTCTTTATCATTATCTTGCTTAGAAGACTCAAGATCTATGGGTTTGTCATTTAAGAATTGATCTCCAAAGTGAAGTCTCAGATCTAGGTTCTTCAATGAAGATAGAGAACCCAGAGATGATTTGGTTCTTCCATGTGCATGGTCTCATCGATCTTGACTCAAGATTCTCCTGTGAGTCTTTATGCACCAAGTCATCAACATTCGATCGATCGAGTAACACTTGATGCAGGAGGTTCTTTTAATGTTTCGCACTTTTTCCAACCCGATTGTTCCTTAGTCAAGAGGATTCAGTTCTTCTCTTCGCTCATATTGATTGGTGGTTCTTAATGGAGAAGATGAGATTGTTAGAAGCATTTGAGCGGCTTGTTCAAGATCAACACTAACAATCCTTTTCCTTTGTCTTGTGTTATTGGTGTTGTTTGTCGAGGCAATTGATCGTGTTCTCTTAACACTACTCCTCCAACCGGTGCACTCACATTATGACTTTCTAGGCTTTGTCTTTGGATTCCAAGTTGCAGAGCCGCATCATCTTCATCACCAACCTCATATTACCCCCGAAACCCCGCCTCAACGCTTACTTTTTCCCTTCCTTCTTCTTTCTTTTCTCGCCTGTGGTGGATCCGCTGAGGTTTGTGACTTTTCACGCCTTCTTTTGGAAGAGCAAGATATGAAGTCTTTGAAGTCTTTGAACCGTAATCGACTTAGCACTTTGGGTTGTGGTTGAGTGAGAGACATCAACATCATCACCGGATCCGAAGCCCTTTTCATGAATAGTTTGAAATGATCCATCTTTTAATATCTTCAAGAAGAAGAGAATCGAATTTGCAATCCAAAGACCTCTTTATTGACCCCACGAAATATATCCGAGATTGCCCGTAACAAATTCATCCTCAACATTATGTAGATCCGATTCAATCCTAGGGTTGAAGTTGTGAATCTGCAAGTATCGGATAATAAGCTTCAAAATCTAATGCTAGGAATCACAAGTTTGTTCTGCTTTCTTTCGTCCCCGAGCTTTATTCTCGAAGTTTGTTCTATCGATATGAATGTGTTCATTGACAAAGAAAATTCTTCCCAGATACGCTCGAGACATTCACATTCACACCATTGACGATACCCCATAGGATTTGCAAGATGGGAATTCTCACTTTATCAAACCCTGATGTTTTGCCAGATAAGCACAAGTTGAGAACTGTTGTCATTGCTCTCCAGGGTTGATACATGTGTCCGGTGATGATATCAGAAGCCCTTGTAATGCTAGTCTGGTACCCCAAACCAATTAGAAAGACAATTAGATCGTCAGCACTAGGTGGAGGTTCAGATCGTATGTTGGGGTTGCAGGGAGTGATTCCTAGAGCCTTGCTAAGAATGTCGGAATTTATCTCAAATTCCCTATTATCCAGTTTGCAGGAATATTTAGCAGTGATTTTGTTCCATTCAAGGGTGTTCCAGAATTGTTGTATGTAAATGGTGGGAATTGTGCATTGCTTGGTTAGTGCACCGAAGAAGTTTGTGTTTTTGAGGATATCGATAGACACTTTGAGGGTAGGATTTTGTTGCAACTTTTGTAAGTCCACATAACAGTTACTTTTTCCAATTTCTGCCCATTGACTTTTAGGAAGGATTTCATCGTCTGAGAGGACATTGGGTGGTGCAGAAGAAGTAATGTTCTCAGCTGAGGTTGTGATTGCCATTGAAGATCTGAAGATATACACAACCAACAACAATGATTGGGAACATGTTAGATTATAAATTGGTTAGTTAGACAACATTGACTACACCCTTATGTCATAAACACACAACCTTAGTAGTTCGGATATAGTTCCCATAAGCATATAGAGATAGATTGAGTGGCAATGGCGAGTGTTTTCGTGTTAAAGACTCCATTTGATATAGTTTTCACGAGACGAGTTGTTTTGGAATTAAAATATTTAAAAGCATATTTGCTAAGAAATAATGTCATGAAACAAGTTACAAATGTGGAAATGATATAGCAGGATGTATGAAACAAGTTGTGATATTATGTTGCTACAAGAGAATCTAAGAACAACATGCTCAAACAGAAATGTTATAGCAGTCACAAAGAGTAAGTTGTCAATACAAGTTGCTACAGAAACTCGAATCAAGATTGTAAGCATGAGATTATCCTAGCAAGTTGCCTTAAAACATTTTAATAACCCAAGTTGCCGTGTGAAAAATAAACCAATTAAGTCGCTAATCATAAATGGACAAGTCGCTAAAGTGGCTAAGTCGCTACATGAACACTTACTATGTCGCTAACTTGTAAAGACAAGTCGCCATCAACAAGAATACGCCCAAGTCGCTACATATCGCTTCACTAAGTCGCTATTTACTAAGTCGCTAACTTGTAAAGACAAGTCGCCATCACCGAATAATATCGCTAAGTCGCTACAATTAGTTAACTAAGTCGCTAATATTACTAAGTCGCTAACTTGTAATGACAAGTCGCCACCAACAAGAATACAACTAAGTCGCTACACATTAGTTCACTAAGTCGCTAACTTTAACGCATATAAAAGTAACAACTCGCCACGAAGAATTACTACACTAACTCGCTACCAAGAACGTTATCATAGCGTATAAAGAACACATGCATAATATCCTTATAATCAACTCAATCCATTCAACACAATCCAACCACTATCGAAACACGCTCGCTTAATCCATACACACAACCGATTCAAAACCACAACCCAACTCGAATCACACAAAACAACGCTCACATATACATTAACACATATACTCATAAGGATTTACAACAACCCAAAGGTATTCAAACTACTCTTAAACCAATAACATATCGGCCTCAATTGTTCCATTTAAACAAATCCAACAACAAACCTTTACGAGGGAAGCAAGAGATGATTTTCAAGATCCGTGGAAACTGTTATGAATAAGAGTTAGGAAATGCATATATGTTCATATTTGGAGACAAGAAACAGATCAATAATGCCTTAC
This sequence comes from Chrysanthemum lavandulifolium, assembly GCA_022545495.1. Taxonomy (NCBI): domain Eukaryota; kingdom Viridiplantae; phylum Streptophyta; class Magnoliopsida; order Asterales; family Asteraceae; genus Chrysanthemum; species Chrysanthemum lavandulifolium. The sequence continues at coordinate 151,759,404 of CM040246.1, forward strand.
CACACACAAGTCGCTACGAAGATTCGAGAGAGGAAGAGAAAAACGAGAGGAAGATGAATCTTTTTAAGTTTATGAAAAATAACAAAGCAAGTCGCTAAGGTATAGAGAGGGAGCAAGAATACCAAGTTGACACATTTAGACCCTGTAGTTTTGTGAGTGGTTAGAACTCGCTATCCTAGAATCATAATAAGTCGCTAAGACTTTACTCAGCAAGTCTCTAACCTCAAATTTACCAAACCAAGTTGCTAAGACTTTACAAAGCAAGTTGCTCTCTTATCACATTATGTATTACAAACTCATTGGTTATATGAACTTATCAGATAGCAAGCTAACACATAAAGAGATAACATAATAAGCTAAGCAAACTCATATAATGGATAAGCAAACTAACAACTTGCATTTGAGCACAAAACATAACCAACAAGATATATAAACAAGATATCTTGAAGAATTCTTCCCCTCAATCAATGTTACTAGAGAACATTGATTGAAATCAACCCACCCGATATAAGATTAGAATATATCGCTTGTTCGAACTTCATCTATGATCCCGTATCATTATTGAATGACATTTCTAGGACCGTAGATGTTATCGATAACAAAGAATATATCCTTTATTAGTTTGAGGAAAATGCCAAAATTATGAATTTAAAAGAATGAAATATTTAAAAATATAAAACAAAGTGTAGAGAAAAAGGATTTAAAAGATTTTTTTTTTTTTTTTTTTTGATTTGTACACGATTAATAAGAACGAGTCCCGATTCAAGATGAAAAGGAGTCAAAGTACGAGGTACATCAAATCGCATGCTATAGCTCCCGAGTGAGCTATATTCATTTCGATGGAAACCAAGTCATGAAGTTCCCGATTGAATTGAGCATTGTACCGAAAAGATCGAGAGCACATTGTACTAGAAGCACATGTAGAATTGCAAATGGATGGGTTAGTGACATGATTAATCTCACTATTGGATGTATCACGCTTTAATATAGACGATCATTATTGGAGATCCCTTTAGGCTCAATATGCTTGAAGAGTTTTCCTGTGGGCATCCACTTAAGGCAATATCTAGGTATGTAAGTCCGTTTGGGTCTCTGTAAACTTAAATAATCTGCCAGTGGGAATCCATTTGAAGCAGCTGCTAGTAGATTTGTATGTGTGCACTTCCTTGTTTTGACTGTTGGTCCTTTTGTGATTAGTATGTTTCTTAGGGGATTGATCAGCCAATTGATGTTTCTTATGAGAACTAGTCGTACTTCTAGTATTTCTGATCTTTGAGCTTTGAACATTAACCTGAGGTTTGAGATTCATCATATCGGAACGAAGCAATGAAGTGACCGGTTTTGTCAAAACAACATTCTCATCAACTTGGGAGGCAAGCCTAGATTTCGATGGTTTAACTCTTTCGCTTCTAAAGGCATTAGGTCGCTTAACCATCAGACGCTTAGAGTGGTTCGAACAGTTGACTTTCCCAAAGTTGATGGTTTTGCAAACTTAGTGTTCATCCTATTTCCAATAGATTTCCGAGCTCATTTTTAAGGCAACAATATTGAAGCTCTTATCCCGAATTTGGGCTTTGAGGTCATCAATGTCTTTCAACAAGATGTTAGATTGATTGATCAACTTGGAATTGGTCTCCTAAGTTCTTTCTTAATGACTCATTTTCTCTTAATAGGTTGGACACACATAGAGCTAGTTCAAGATTTCTAGATTCAAGTGTATCACTCATCTCATTACAATCATATTTCTCGCACATCCGAGAGTAGTAATTTGCATTGCATATGGTTGAATCTTTGTCCCGAACTGGTTTTAATTGATTAATTTCAAAAATTCTCAAATTCGAAATTCTCGATTAATACAAGATTTTTTGCATAAAAGCTTTCATCCTTTTGTTGTATTTCAATTTCCAATGAAATACAATGTTTTTCAAGAATTGAGTATTTGTTTGAAAGTTCATCATATACCCTTTTTCAATCATATCATTAGCTTTAATAGTTTTAGATTCGTGCTCAACCAAGATTGATTTCATAGTGTTATGTTCGAGTTAGAGTCGTACATTAACATATGAATTACTATGATCGCTTAAGTGTACCTCATCACCAAACCTTTTCTCGACTCGAGTCTTTGAGATCAAGATGCTTGTCTTCATCCTCTTTATTGCAACCGAACTTCGATTCGGTATCATTCATTGGTTCAACTGATCTATTGCATGACCGTCACAATCTTCCCATAGCATCACTTGACACCCATTCATTTCATTCACTTGTCATTCTCTTTAGCAGCTTCCTTAATGTATATTTCCACATTACCCATAAGTTGAATAAAGGTGTTTCGAACTTATGAATTTCCATTCCAAAGGTGTTTCTTGAATGAGATTTCACCATGTCATCATCAAAATCGAGGAATATTCCCCGGATAAGTGGTGAAATTGATTGAAGATTACTTGAAGAGTCGCATTAGATTCATCATTGAGAACTTTTCTTTGGTAATTTGAAACCTCGCTTGTTCTAAGTTTAGTAACACGCTCTTGTCAAAGTGGGAAAGTCCCGACGAAGGATAGCACCGCTTGTTCGATCCATAGTAGTAGATAAAAGTAGTTTGAGATGTCGATGAAGAAGTTGAAAGGGCTCAATGGAGCATTCCATTTGCTTTGCATCATTTGTCAATATTAAGAGTGACTCATCGAGTTGTTTTGATTAAAAGATGTCAATCATTTATTGTAGAGCATTCTCGAAGCATCCTGTTTCATTATTCTCGTGAGGTATCATAGAGTGCAAGTACTTTGGTGATTAAAGGATCGATGATGTAAGACATTGTGTTCATGAATGTGTTTATGGATATTAGATATAAGTAACTTACTTCACTTCACCAAGGTATTCAAAACCAAGTCGCTAAGTACCAAGTAGCTAAGAGTTTAACAGCAAGTCGCTAATAACTAAGTCGCTACGAATTTTGGCACCAAGTCGCTAAGTAGGCAAGTCGCTAAAGAGAAACTCAAGTCGCTATGCACCAAGTCTCTAAGTTGTCAAGTCGCTAAAGAGCAACTCGCTAAGCACCAAATCGCTAACACCAAGTCGCTAACAAACTTAACTACAAGTCGCTAACTTTCACCAAGTCGCTACCCGTAGTGGAGAATCCACTAAGTGTACTGTTTGTCGGCTTGTTTCAATAGACAAGTCGCTACGCCTAAATCGCTAACAACATCAACTACAACTCGCTACCAATTTTCAAAGCAAGTCGCTACCAAGATAACTTTTCCGTGGGTTAAGTCGCTAGCTAGAAAAATCACATAAACACCACTTTCAATCCAAAAACAACCCAACCACGATGATTCAAGCTTAACAAATCAAAACCCAAGCACATACAATGATTCTAAACACAAAACTACACTTAAGTTTCAAACGTTAACACTAGAGATGATCCAAATGATGCAAAAACCACTAAACTTTTTCAAACTCTAAAACCACCTAAAAGTCACTAGAAATCCAAAGATATGTAAGAGATGATCAAACCATGGCTCTTGATACCATTTGTAACATATTGATTTCACAAACACACTAAACCATAATCACAAGTAGGCGAATAAGATGTTTTAGAGAGAAAGTGGGATATTCTAGAAAGAGAAACTTGTGGAATGTTAGATTCCCAAATGAACATCCAACCCTCTACCTTGCAAGGTAGAGGGTATTTATAGGTTACAAACTAAACGACCTCCTCGACGGCCTCGTGGATCGTGTATACAATGGGTAAAGACCCGTCCTTCCTCCACGGTGTTGCACTAAACTAAATAGCTAACTAAATAACTTAGTAAATAACGAATGTCTACGAGCTAACTTATGCTAGATAGTATTTGAGGTGACCGATACTTCATTATGGAGTTTTCTAATTCCTAACAGGTCTACTAGCCGTAAGATAGAGTAGGCTACCAATCATTCCTCTATATTTGGTGTTATCTACGGATTCACCTTCTTCGTCCTTGGTGAGTTTAGTGTCCGAGGACATGGGTGTTTTAGTTGGTTTGGAATCTTCAAGACCAAATTTCTTAAGCATGTCTTTTATATATTTAGATTGGTTAAAAATATGCCATCTTCTAGTTGTTTAATTTGAAGTCCTAGAAAGAAATTTAATTCACCCATCATACTCATTTCAAACTCGTCTGCATGATTTTAGAGAAATCATCACATAGCTCTTGACAAGTTGATCCGAATATAATGTCATCAACATATATTTGAACAATGATAATATGTGATTCCTTTTCTTGGTAAAAGAGTATTATCTACTAATCCCATAATGTATTTGTTATCAATAAGAAACTAATCTTAAGTCGGTCGTCAATAAGAAAGCTTTTGGTGCTTGCTTAAGACCGTATAATGCTTTCTTGAGTTTGAAGACATGATGTGGTTTCTCAAAGTCGATAAAACCGGAGGTTGAGCAACAAACACTTCTTCGTTAATAAACCCATTAAGAAAAGCACTTTTAACATCCATTTGAAATAATTTAAAGTCATAAGCACATGCATAAGCAAGTAATATTCTAATAGATTCAAGTCTAGCTACCGGTGCATAAGTTTCATCATAGTCAATCCCCTCTTGTTGATTATAACCTTGTGCAACAAGCCTAGCTTTGTTTCTAGATACTACACCATTTTCATCAATTTTATTTCGAAATACCCATTTCGTTCCAATTATAGTTTGATCTTTAGGTTTTGGAACTAATTTCCAAACATCATTTATAACGAATTGGTTTAGCTCTTCTTGCATGGCAATTACCCATGATTCATCTTTCATTGCTTCATTTATGTTTTTCGGTTCAATGGTGGATACAAAACAAAAATAATTACTTTGATTTTGGGCTTGTGACCTTAAGGTTCTTTGATTAAGTTGTCCTATGACCTTGTCTAAGGTATGACTTTTAGATTCTTTGATGTTTACAATCTCTTTATTTAATGGTTCATCTTCCTTGTTATTATTAATTATTTCTTGACTTTCTATCATTTGACTTTCAACTAAGTCATCATCTACCAAAGGTGATGTCTTAGAGGGAGGTGAACTTTCGTCGAATGTTATGTTCAACGATTCCTCGACTATCATTGTTTCTTTGTTTAGGACAATGTAAGCTTTACTAGTTTGAGAATAACCAAGAAATACACCTTCATAAGACTTTGGGTCAAACTTGGTGAGATAATCTTTAGTATTAAGAATAAAGCATTTGCAACCAAAGACTCTAAAATATCCTAACGTTGGCTTTTTACCTTTATAAAGCTCATATGGTGTTTTGTTTAAGAAATGACGTATTAAGACTCTATTCAAAATATATGTAGAAGTGTCAACGACGTTACACCAAAACTTTTGAGGAATGTTTTGTTCATTAAGCATTGTTCTACTCATTTCTTGAATAGTTCTATTTTTACGTTCTACTACTCCATTTGATTGAGGTGTTCGTGGAGCAGAAAAGTTATGTGTTATACCATTTGTATCACAAAATTTTCCAAATTGAGTTTCGTTGTCAAATTCACGACCATGATCCGTTCGGATCGACACAATTTTAACACCTAGTTGATTTTGAATTTTCTTGCTAAGAATTTCAAATTTATCAAAAGCTTCATTTTTGGTTTTCAAAAACAACGTCCAAGTAAACCTTGAGTAATCATCTACTATGACCAAAGTGTATAAGTTGCCTCCGTAGTTTATAGCGGATGGACCAAACAAGTCCATATGCAATAATTCTAGACACTTAGATGTGGACACCATATTTTTAGATTTGTGACTACTATGGGTTTGTTTACCAATTTTGCAAGCGTCGCAAAAGTGTTGGTCATATTTAAGTTTTGGTAAATTCCTAACTAACTCTTTTGAAGATAGGTTTTGTATAAGTCTCATATTAGCGTGACCTAAGCGTCTATGCCAAAGAGATGAGCTATCATCTAACGTTGTTAGGCAAAGTTTGTCATTAGATGTTTTATCTATTTTCATGACGTATATGTTATTTTTTCTAACTCCTTTAGCTATGGTGATACCATCTTTTAGTATTTTACTACCATTTTCATCAAATAGTACTTTATACTTTTTATCACATAATTGGCTAATACTAAGTAGATTAAATCCTAACCTATCTACATGAGCAACATTTTCAATAGTTAGGGAGTTATGAGCGATCGTACCTTTGCCAATGAGATTGCTACCAAAAGTGACATTACCTCCGTCATACTCTTGGTATGATGAGAAGAGACTTTTGTTGCCCGTCATGTGTCGTGAGCATCCACTATCTTTTATCCATTCATTAGGTTCCAATCCAACTTTCAAGCATACCTAAGAAGCAAATAACTCAAGCATTTGGTCCCCAATATCTCATGGGTCCGTTTGGGTTAAACATACCATTTATTTGATTCATGTATGGAAACGATGGGTAAGAGTTCCATGACATGTAATCTGGAGTTTGATATGGTCTAGGAAAGTTTTGATTCCAACCGTTGTGTTGGTAGTTGGGATGTACGTTGTGGTTGCTCTTAGGAAAGGGGCGTTTGGCAAAAGGTGTTTTATGTCGTTGTTGAGTAGTTTTTGATCTAAATTCATTTTTTGCAAGTCCTACTCCCGATGTAACAAAATGGTTTTAGTTTAACATTATCCTTGGTTTTCTTTGTTACTTTGACAAATTCACTACGGTCCATATCACAAACATTGTCTCTTCAAGTACCCACGGCACCATTTGGTTCAACGGACGGAACCCTTATTTTGGGTTCGTTCGTCCGTGTTGTATCGCAGCAGCTTTTGATAGCTTGTTCATCCTTTTCGGCCGCTTTTGTTTTGACTCTTTGGAATTAATACCTCATTAAATCCTAGCCCATTCATATCTCCTGGTGTTTTATGTATTTTAACTATTTCATCGGCAAGTGCGATGTTTTTGTTAAACCTTTTAAATTTAGAATTTTGTTCGATTAGAACATCTTGTGTGAACTTTAGTTTTTCTATTTCAAGATTAAGCTCTTGACATGATTTACAACCATCGTCATTTGCTTTTCCTTTTTCAAGTCTGTTAGGACCGAAAAAGTATATGATTTATGTGGTTTGGAGGTCTAGGTTGGTGGAAGAAGATGAAGATCTTCATCCTTCTAGAGAGAGAAACTAGAGAGAGGGAGGAGAAAACAAAGGAAACTTTATTAATAAAACACACACAACACTTAACCAAATGATTCACCTCACCCCTCATGGAGAGTCATGAGGGGTATTTATAGGCTCTAACTTTGTCACTTAAACGATACTAGTTCCTAAGGGCAAAGTATACTACGCATCTAGTCTAATTCACGTAAGTGACGTTATCTTTATAAAAAGCGAGGCTAACAATCTCCCTCCAAGATAGCGTCACACGTGAATGGTTACAATGAGACCTATAAATACAAAACAAAGTAAATTACAATAGTAAAGAACAATGTTGACTTTCTTGAAGCGCAGAGTCTCGTAGTCTAGATATCGAGGCAAACTTAAAGTTCTCCTTCCGATGACCTCGGCATTTTATCTTTGGCACCGACGGACAAATTCTTGTAGCTCGAACTTCAACTCAGAACGGTCTAGTTAGGTTATTACTCCTCCTAACTAGTGAGCCTTTTCTTTTTTGCTCCCTCTCCCGAACCGACAACACTCTTCCAACACGCCTTTAATCTTCGACACGCAATGGAGAAAGTAAACTCTTGATCGTACAATGGTTGTCGCTCGGGAACATCATAACAACATAACTCACTTAGTATTGCATCCAAGTTGGTAAAAGCCCGATGTACACATACTACTTCTCCTTCTTCGCCTTAAGCACAAATCCTTCGTAATCCAATCACGAAGATGAAATACCAACTTCTCCCTCCTGATGGTTGCGAGCTATCGGAATCATCATAATGTTGCGTACATGCCGTATTACCTTCTTGATGCAATGATAAAACATCATAGCTTGATCATAATTTCCGTGAGAATATGTCGCAAAAATACTCTCAATAATTATCTCTCAAACCTACCTTTTATCGAACCTCCTTTGAATTCACCGGCTAATAGTAATGACCACATGTGGAGAAAACCCGATATGACTAACTTGAAAAGGAAGTAAGCATCACAACATTGTGACTTACTGCTTGTTCTAAATTTTTGAATAATCCACAACAGCGTGTGACACTGAGCACTACAACGTAACTCCTTAAAGTGATAACCAGATTGTCAAATTTCATAATGTGCTCCAACAAGTTATCTTGAGGCATGCATCCAACCAACCAACGTCTCAGAGATAAAGAAGTCCACCCGTGAAATGTCACGTCAATTTCTCGTCAATAATACCGTACCAAAACCCCGTAGCCATTTTTTTCAAATTTCGCGCAAGCCGTGAATTTTGTATCCCTCCGTGAAAACATTTACCATACCAAAATACCACTCTCGATATGCAATGTCATCCAAATTTTTGCAAAAGATAGCAAAAAATTCGAATATCATTTTTTGATCAATTAACGCATTCATCCCCATAACTTCACGATTAAGCCAAATCTTGAGGCCCAATTCGGATACAGTCACAACAACAGGCCCGATTACAATTCCATATCTGTTATGTGATAAACCGATCCACCAAAAAGTACTACCCGATCCATCTAGTCACTTCACATTCGGTTATATAAGTAATACCCTAAAGATTAGTTTTTTTTTTATTACCCTAAACCTAAACATCAATATACGCTCCCTCAAATATTCCGCCTACCACACATTCTCTCCAACCGGATCTGAAAACAAATCACTGCATCTCATCTCCATCTCATCATCACACGAATCTCAATCAAAACAAACCTCATCTCACAACAACATCAATAAACGAATACATATCAATCTCATCACAAAAATAAACTTAACCATACCCAGCCTTTTTTCTTCATGAGATGCTCGACTAGAGGAAATTAGAAGATGTAAATTTCTCAAGATCCTTCTTGGGTCTAAGGTAGGTTTGAAGTATGTTTTTCATTGTTGAGTTGAGTCTTTAACGAACAAAAGAAAAGATATAACAATAATTGTTATAACCTTTTCTTTATATTCGGATAGTAGCAGAAGTTGGGATCGATGAAGATTAGCCTTCAATACTAAAAAAATCTTTTAAGAGATTGGATACAAAGTATGAAGCAAACTGAGATCTCATTATATTTATCATTTAGGTTCTATGATGAGTCATGAGAAGTGTGGAGATGGTATTAAAGGAGATGTGGTAGGATAGATTTGGATTTGTGGATTTTGGAGTTGGATTAATTTCGAATCTGTTTTTTTTCCGTTTTGGTCGAATCTGATTTGGTATGGGTACTGAAGTCGACATGGTATACTTGGTAATTGGTATTTCGTTTGTGGTCATGGTCTATTTTACGCGTAACCCTTTTTTTTCTCTTCAAATCCTTATGCGTAGGGCAGGTCTTGGTCCTTATGCGTAGCCTTACGCGTAACTTCATGTTTATGCGTAAGCATATGCGTAGGCCATTTCTTAGGCATAAGCCAAGGCTTAAGCGTAAAAGACCTTACGCGTAACTTCACAGCTACGCGTAACAACTCTGTAGATCCTCCTTATGCGTAGAAAAAGGGTTTTGACCCTTTGACTTTTTTCCGGCGAGATTTTCCGACCATGTTATTCCGACAATCTTCATATGAAACCCAGAAACAGCCTAAAATTTGCTTCTTTTTGTCTTTTGACCATGAAAAGATGACGGTTTGACCACTTTTGTTTCACGGATATTGTACCAAAAAGCCATAAAATGATATAAACATTTATGTTTAGACCAAGAATGACATAACCCAGATGTTGTAAACATGATAAGAATAGATGACTTTTTTAGACCAGGATACATAAAAAAATATGTTAAAGACTGTTTTCCCAAAGATACGGAAAAAAAAAATTCCGACCCCCAAAAAGTACAAAAACAGCCTAAAAACAAATAACAAAACCAACATAAATCATCAAGAGATAACCATGGCTCTATACCACTTGTTAGGATCGAAAAACATAAAGATTTATGTGGTTTGGAGGTTGAGGTTGGTGGAAGAAGATGAAGAAATTTATCTCTTCTAGTGAGAGAAACTAGAGAGAGGGAGGAGAAAACAATGGAACTTTTATAAATAAAACACACACTACAAATAACCAAATGCTTCACCTCACCCCTCATGGAGAGTCATGAGGGGTATATATAGGCCCTATCTTTGCCACTTAAATGATACTAGTCCCTAAGGGCAAAGTATACTACGCGTCTAGTCCAATTCACGTAAGTGACATTATCTTTATAAAAAGCGAGGCTAACAATCTCCCTCCAAGATAGCGTCACACGTGAATGGTTACAATGAGACCTATAAATACAAAACAAAGTAAATTACAATAGTAATGAACAATGTTGACTTTCTTGAAGCGCAGAGTCTCTCGTAGTCTAGATATCGAGGCAAACTTGAAGTTCTCCTTCCGATGACCTCGACATTTGATCTTTGGCACCGACGGCACAAATTCTTGTAGCTCAACTTCAATCAGAACGGTCTAGTTAGGTTATTACCCTCCTAACTAGTGAGCCTTTTTCTTTTTATGCTCCTCCCGAACCGACAACACTCTTCCAACACGCAATGGAGAAAGTAAACTCTTGATCGCATAATGGTTGTCGCTCGGGAACATCATAACAACATAACTCACTTAGTATTGCATCCAAGTTGGTAAAAGCCCCGATGTACACACACTACTTCTTCTTCGATCTTAAGCACGCTCCCTTCAGTAATCCAATTACGTAAGAGGAAATACCAATTTCTCCCTCCCGATGGTTACGAGCTATCTAATCATCATAATGTTGCGTATGTCCGATACCTTCTTTTGATGCAATATTAACATCATAGCTTGATCATAATTTCCGTGAGAATATGTCAAAAATACTCTCAATAATTATCTCTCAAACCAACCTTTATCGAACCTCCTTCTAGATACCACTTGTTAGGACCGAAAAAGTATATGATTTATGTGGTTTGGAGGTCTAGGTTGGTGAAAGAAGATGAAGATCTTCATCCTTCTAGAGAGAAACTAGAGAGGGGGGAAAACAAAGAAACTTTATTAATAAAACACACACAACACTTAACCAAATGATTCACCTCACCCCTCATGGAGAGTCATGAGGGGTATTTATAGGCTCTAACTTTGCCACTTAAACGATACTAGTCCCTAAGGCAAAGTATACTACGCATCTAGTCCAATTCACGTAAGTGACGTTATCTTTATAAAAATCGAGGCTAACAAAGTCGTTTTGCTTTTTCTTTTAACTCATAAACTTCATTTTCCAAAAATTTCTTTTTGGTTTTTAAAAATTTATTTTTAGTTATGATTTTTAGACTTAGCTCACATAATTGATTATATTGTTTTTGCAAAGTGTCATCATCAATAGAAGAATAAGAAGAGTCGGAAAGTACCTCGCTTGACTCATGCGCCATTAGAGCGATCTCTTCCTTGCTTGATTCTTCATCGCCTTCACTATCACTCCAAGCACCACTTACAAAAGCTCGCTGAGTTTTGCTTTTAGGTGGCTTGGGACATTCTCCCATGAGATGACTTGCATCACCACATCTAAAACACTTTCTTTCACCTTTACCCTTTTGTCATCTCGATCTTTTCGAATTGCTTCTTTTCTTCTCAAGGTTGTCTTACAAACTTTCCTCTTCTTCTAAAGAACTTCTTAAAATCTCTAACGGCCATGGCATACTCCTCATCTTCACTATCGAGCAAGATTCGCCATCATCACTTGATTCCGCCTTTGCTTTTAGAGCAACGAATTTGATCTTCTCCTTCTTCCTTCGATGATCTCCGAATCTTTCTCCATCACCATTTCGTACTTTGAGGTTACCGATTAGCTGCCTAGTGACATTTTTAGAGATATTTTGATTCTTCAATAGCGGTCACTTTAGCTCTCCATTTGTGATGGAGTGCTCTAAGAAATTTCCTGACAAATTTCTTACTACGAAAAGATTCATCAAGTGTTTTAAGTGATGTAATAATAGTATTAAAGCGAGCAAAGCCACAATCAATGGTTTCATCTTCAGGGATAACAAATTGTTCATATTGTTGAACAAGAAGATCAATTTTGTTATCCTTGACTTGTGAATTACCTTGATGTGTAACAATCAAAGATTCCCAAATATCTTTGGCGGTTTCACACATAAAAATTCTTTCATATTCTTTTCTAGGTAAAGCATTATAAAGCATCATTTTAGCTTTATTATTTTTAGCAACTAATTTCTTTTGTTCATCAACAGAAATATCCTTTGTTGTAGAACTAAAATCCCCTTTAACAATAACAAACCAAAGATCTATATCTTTTGATTTTACATATGTTTCAAAACGGTTTTTCCAATAGATAAATCCATTGGTTTCAAAGAGTGGTGGTCTTTGCATAGATTGCCCTTCTTTAAAGTTTCTAGAATCCATGGATCGCTTCAAGTTTATAAAATACAAATTATTTTATAAATTCTTGAGCAACGAGGCTCGTACCAATTGTAGAAAACTAGAAGGGGTTGAATAGTTTACCAATTAAAAACTTTGTTTTGAACTTATTGAAAGATCAATTTGATATTGATCTTAGATATGTTAATGAAATATGCAAGCAATATGTAAAGAGTAAATAAGGAAAGAAATGATCAAACCACAACAAGTTGTTTATAGTGGTTCGGTCTACAAGGACTCTTTTCCTTGCTCTACTCCACCCCCGAGTCTCACACTCGAGTTTAACTTCACTAGTCAACAAGCTCCTTTCACCGCGGAGAAAACCTTTACACTGCTTACACTATTTCCGACACTAAGCTAGATGTCGAGTTCTTTCCAATGGTACAACCACTCCCACACACAATGTATTTTGAGGACTAAAATACTAACCACTCACACTCACAAGATTATGATGGTTTAATACAACAATGAAGTATGAATCAACACAAGATCATACAACACTAAACAAACAAGACTTCCAACTTCTCGCTTGAAGCTTGAATGTGACTTGATCTTCTTTGCTACAAAAGAGATCACTAATATGATATGAAACCGAAGTTAGAAAGGTTAGAGAGATATGTAAGAGAGTATGATAGAAAGGGATGAAAAACTACTTGGTTTGGCTTTGCTATTTATAGCCAAAACCTTCAAGAAGATCCACGGACCGCGGACCCCTTAAAAGGGTTCCGCCATTGTGGATTTTGGTGCCGCCAGTCCGACAAAGAAGATATCAAGATCTTTGCCAAAGTCAACCATATCTATGTAAGATTGTGTAAGATATGAAGAGTACAAATCCACACAAAATATCTAATGAAATCTTCCAATGATTTCCATGATGCATCACATGATGTCATGTGTTGTTTTTCTATTTTAGAAATATGCAATACATAAGTAATGTTTAGTTTTAAGAAACTAAAACATTCTAAAACTACTATCATACATTATGCTTAGACTCATATTAAGATATGATTAGTCACAATGTAAATGCTTGAATGATGAAGATATTGTTTGAAAAAGCTTGTTTTAATATCTATTAAACTTGACAAGCTTTAAGCTTTATACAAATTAAATTTACTTTTGTCGTTAACAAAACTTAGGTAAAGATCAAAAATATAAATAACGTTTAATGACGATATTTGTATTAACATAATGTTTTAATGTTTTAACATAAAAACACTACACAAATAAATATACTCTACATATAAAAACACTACACAAATAAATACACTCTTGCATATAAAATACTACACAAATAAATACACACTATATATATACACTACACAAATAAATAATAAAACAATACAAAAAGAAAAAAAAAAAAAAAAAAAAAAAAGAATCCAATGATTGGCCCAAAGATTAGTCTATGGGGTGTTGGGAAGGAAATCATGGGGTGTTGGGGTAGGATGAGCCTTAGTAAGATACAAGTGCACAATTAACGTGAAAAACATGTCAAAGATTAGAAAGTTTAAACCAATG